>VZTA01010644.1:39896-56211 GCA_013398855.1 Mohoua ochrocephala | reverse complement strand
CATCCCCCCTGGAGGCCTCTCCGGCGAGCCGGGAGGGAAAGCTTAAGGGAAACGGAGAGATGATAGGGGCGAATCTTTGTTTTTCACCCCAGCGGGTATGCAAGCTCAGGGAAGGGCCTGTGAGAGGGGCTGAGCTCCTCAGTGCAGCCCTTTCCAAGCCAGCAGTTTTCCCATCCCTGGTGGACTAGCAACGACAGCTTGTTGTTTCCAGGCAGAGGCTGGTTTTCCCCAGGGGATTTCTGTATCCCTGAGGAAAACACACTGGTGGCTTCCCAGGACCAGAAGTGGAAACTCATGGCCAGCACACAAGCACCTGCCGTGCCAGGGAAAGGGTCTGCGGCCTGTGTCTGAGCCACTGGGAGCGGCATTTCCAGGACAGCTCTTCTCCAAGTGCAGTTCAATACTCCACTATCAACCACTCAGGATTTTACTAAAATCAGATATTTCATGGAAAACTCAGTTTTTAGTATCTCCTCGAAGGTCCCACTGCTGATCAGTGGGGAGATGACATTGTAGCCAAATTGGTCTGAAACAAAAATCATTATTCATTCAAGGATATCTCCATTTTTCTACGCATAAGCAAGATTTCAGTCACAAGAAAGACCAGAAGCCACAGCAGCAGAGTTAATTATTTTCATTTTGTTCACAATTTGGATACTGAAATCTTTCATGAAAATGGAGAACAAAATGTTTTTACAAATACCAGGGTTATTGAAATTCTGTATTACATCATTTAACTTTAAAAAATCAAGAGCATTAAATATAGGCATCAGCAGTGTATTGCTAGTGCTCTGTAACTGCATGCATTATGTCATGTCTTATTCTAGGAAACTCAAGGAAATCCGTTGCTTCCAAGTGATTCACTCCTCCAACCTGGCACCCAGTCTCAAGCGAGTAGTGCAGAAGAGTAACACATCCTACACATTCCTTGCAAACTTTGTTTAAAAGTCAACTTCAGGAATCAGGGATGGGCAATGCTCTGCCACAGCCAAACTATATACGGATATTGCCTTGTGCAGAAGCCTGCTTGGCTATGTAACTGTACAAACTTGTTTGATATTTTGATTATTATATTGCTGCTAAGAACTCTCACCCAAATTAAATAGTTTCAGAGAGTTGCTTTCCAAGCACGTGTGAAGATTAGAAGCCCCTTAAGGTTCCATTTATGGGCTATTAATTATTATTATTATTTATGTAATTCTCTTCTGTGCTAAGTGCTTGTGACTCCATGTGCTTAAGGAGCTTACTGGAGGGATTCCAAAGCAAGGATGTTGCAAAGGAGGAGAGGGAAGAAACAGCCTGCTGCTTCTTAGAGGAAAGCAGCATGTTATGTGGGGCTTGTGGAAGAAGTTGTTGTATTGAAGCATGTAAAAGGTGGAAAGCATAAGAAGAAGGGACAGTAGATGGGTTTCAGGTGTGTGCAAAGACAGTAGAAACAAGAAAATAAATTCACTCTGGTGATTTAAAAGATGCCAGCACTCCTTTGAATCACCTTAGCTTTTAGCAAATAGCAACCAGAGACTTGAAATAAGAGACCTGTTCCCTCCTGAAATGCCTGATGTCGGCAAACTGAAGAGGGATCTCTCCGACACAGCTGTAGGAGATGCTAAAGAGAGAGCCACAAGCTAACCCCAAGGGGCTTAGGCTCAGATTCTTAAAGGTAATTAGGTACCTTTAAATACAAGTTGGGCATCTAAATCTTTGAGGCTCAGGGTCTTACTTAACTAACTCTGGACTGGAGGAAGTCTCCTTAATGGATTCACAGCCATGAACCCTTTCCTGGATTTGGTTCCTGTTTTGTCTTTCAGAAACTGAACAGGGCATGGTTTTATGATGACAATTAGGCTGGCGTGGTGGGGACAAATACTCTCCAGGAAACAAGAGATAGAAATGTGGGCAGATAGGAAATGTATAATCATTGGTCTCTTGTGGAGAAAAAAACCTATGTGGCTTTTGGTCAGCAATGAGATTTTCTTAACATAAGAAAGCCAGTAACAGTAAGGAGAAAAAGGCCTAATTTATTGTGCCATGGAGCAGAATCTCAGAATTCTCATAGGCCCTTTATTGTGATGGGCATCGCTCATTTCACAGCTGTATTCCTATATTCTGGGAACACAGCAAACTTGCTTTTATTCATCTCAGGCATAAAGAGCCTTGAAATTGCAGTAACAATAATTTACACTACACACAGGAATCTTATCGTATTTATAATTAATTCCTTGAAGTATTTGTATGCATTCTTTGGTTTGGGCCTCTGGCATATATTGCATTCCACACACAAGTCTTGAGGGATTCAAACGGATTCTGAGAGCTACATTATTAGAAACATAATCATATATTTGCTTCTGTATAATGTTCAGCTTTTAATAAATTACCTTCTCTCTTTGTCTCTCTCTTGTGTCCCTGCTGCCTACTGTCATAAACCTACAGTTTTTCTCTTTAGAAACCTCTACATTCATTGTTTTGACATTATTTGTGGTGTAATACTCAATATTTATGAACCCTTTCCTGCTGTAATATTATGAGGTAAATAAAAAAGAGCTAAATTTAAAAGCATCAAAGCTCATTTTTGTACCATGTGAGAAATTCATAGTAATAGAAAGGTTTCTGTGATTTAAAATCCAGTGGAAATAGTTTTCTTTCAAGTTCCCTGAAGCATTTACAGCCCAAACATTACAGTTTTGCAACATTAAATGACATACCTGCTAGAAATAGAATGTGAAAATATTTGTTTCCTTTCAGTCACTGATGAAATGAGAGTCTGGAAAATTTATTTAATTTTTTGTATTTCCATTTTAAATAACTTCAAATACAGCGAACAGAACAAGTCATCTCCTGAATAACAATGCATTGAACTAATTCTCTCCTTTTTCCACAAAAGAAGATGTCAAGGAGTCTGAAGCACACTCCTCTTTCTTGCTGAGCTTCCTGTGCAACATCTCCTCCCAAAGGACTGCAGCCCTCTGCAGCTGCTTTCCTGATCTCCGCACAGCTACACAGATCACCTCTTCCTGCCCCTTCTCCCGGCTCCTTTCTGTCTTACCAGCCTTTGCAACCTCCGCACCTGCTTAGAGTAGAGCTGAGTGTTTGTCCTCATGCTCTGCACCAGGGAACAGCGCAGGGCCCTGTCAGTGGCTGAGGATCACATCAAGGCCAGGCCACAGCAGCTGAAGAATTGTGAAGGATCCCGACGGGAGCAGAGAACTGTCACATCCTGAGCGCTGCATAACCCAGTCGTAAACCCTCCCACACCAGTAGCTGTTGTGGAGGGAGTGCTCACTGTGGTGATTCTTATGCACTGTTGGGGCTGCTGGAATGAATCAAAGGAATTCAAGGGCTTCTGAAACAGATTCAGTCCTTGATGTGTGCTGATCCCCCAGAGCCCAAGCAGAAAAAGAGCTGCCTTGGTACGTTAAGCCACTGCTGCATCCCTTCACCCATCTGTGCCTTTGAGAGATGGTACAGCTCAACATTAGGTGTCTCGTTAGCCAAGTGAGCAGATCTGGCATAAATCTAAAAGGTTTTCATGGCAGGAAGTGGTAGGTGGAGATATCCTAAGGGCTGGCGCAAGGCTAAGACACAGCTGCCAGGGAAACTCGGGTGGGTGAGTGGGTGGGAGGAGGCAAGAACATCCTGGCAAGAGAGCGCCTTCCCGGGGAAGAGCACAGCTGAGAGAGAGTGATGGAGAGAGCGTAACTGTGCAGCAGTGGTTGGGGTGGGCTTTGTCCAGCGCTCACTTTAACACCAGATGTGGAACACAACTCCCTCCGCTGTGTTGTAGAGAAGTGAAACAGGAGAAGTGTCAGTCTCCTGTCTTACATCTCCACCTTTCTCCTCTCTCCAAGTAGAAGAGGAAACCTTATGGAATGAGGGCATTATTTCCTTAAAGCGAAAAACAACCTTTTAACTCCTTCCAGTATTCCTTTTGCATTGTTAATTGATTACGCTATTGTTACCAGCAAAAAAATGTCTGAGGAACTCCAGTCTCTGCTGGAGCAGAAAAGTGTTCTGAACTGAGACCTAGCCCTCGAGTTCAGAAATGGAAAGTGAGCGTCAGATGACATGGATGGAAATTCCAGCTGTGTTGCCTTCTTTATAGGGCCTAACTCTATTTGTTCTTGAAGGCAACTCCGAGGAAGCATCACTAGGAGGCTGCTGGCACCTGACAAGGACTGAGTGGGCTGGAGCAGCTAGGAGCCAGTGCTTGCCTACAAGGGTATCAGGAGGATGTTTAAGATGTAGGCTGGTCAGAGGCCATGCTCCCACTAAATCTGTTTGCTTACCAACTTCTCCAAGGGAAAAAAATCACGAATAATTTGGTCCTGGGACCAAAATTGGAGAGACTGGGAGATCTTGCAACAGTAATTGAGAGGTCTGCCTGTGGGCTAAAACAGCTCTTAGGAAGTTGCAAGTAAGAACTTGATACAAAGCACTTGTATAGGAGAAAAATCCTAACTCCAGGTGGGAACTGTGAAGTTGCACATAGCTGAGATTGTCAGCTCTGTCCAGGTGCTCAGAAGCTGGCATCACAAGTAACATAGAGGTAGAGGTGTCTTTGCTGGAACTGGAATGCAAGGGCATATCAGCTATGGGCTCTAAGGCGGTTTTTCACATTCATGTGAGTCTAACAATCTTTGACCTTTGTTGTAAGAGGTTCCTAAAGCCTGTTACTCAGCAAAAGGCTAATAGAGCAAAAGCAGATTAGACAGTGGTTAAGACTTTTTTTTTTTCCTTTCCTAAACGAGTTATACACATCTGGGTTTGGTCCCTTTGTTCTGGGAGCAGTAGCAAATATTTGTCATGTGAACATACTCTCTACAAACTTCAGACAGTTTGTATTTTTAAAAAAGTGCTTTTCAGCTTGTCGCTGCAGACAAACGGGTTCTCCCAAATCAATTGGGACAGACAATACAAAGAAGCTTGAGAAACAACTCTGCCTTCTGGGACTTGAGACTTCACTTCTATATCCTTTTGCAAAAACAAAACTGAAAGCGCAGGTCCTTCAAAATGCTGAAGTGAATGTGTTCATCTAGGACAGTACAGTTAAGTCTCTTCTAGGGGAAAAGTTATTCCTTTGACTTACGGTAGGAAAAGCGGATGATTTCCTTTGTTTAAGAATCGGTGGAGAATTCCTTATTTGGAAACTGTACAGTTCCCCATATTTGGGAGACTCTGTTTGCTGTTTCCTAAGGGTATATTTCTAACAGTGAGAACAGCCTAGGTTTAAAAAGCAGAGGACTTTCTTCCTGCTAGGAATGCAGGCTCCCAAGCTGCTTCAGCTGCTTCTCTGTCCAACTGAACATTTGTCTTTCATTTGAATATTGAATTTAGTTATCTGTTTGGTGAATACATATTGAATGACCGTCTTGTTACTATGTCCTCTTTGGACTGTAAACTTTAAATAGATAGTAGTTTTAGCCATTTATCTGAAACGACAGGTGGTTTGATTAGGAAAGTACAGGACATAGCAATAGACAAGAGATTATGCAGCTGGAATAAATTAAGTGTCTCCACGTAAAAGTCTGTATTTACCATGGCTTCAAGAATGTTTTGCATTCATTCACTAAAGTGACAGCATGGGATTTTGCAGAATGGTGTTTTTATGCATGGCAGAAAACTAGTAAATGTTGATGTGACTGGGAAAATTCCTTAGGATTTATGTTTTGAGTTAATGCTTCATCAGACTTTTGCAAAGTCAACCAGTCTGATAGAGTGGTGAGAAAGAAGTCAGGTCAGACACAAAATCCCTGTTATAACACCAGTAATAACATTATAGTACCATAACTAGTAGCTTTGTTTTCAAAGTAGGCTGTAAAATGTGCTCTGAGTTGAAATATAATGTATGTAATTAGATTTTCCTGCAAAACTTGTTTCTGGAGGGCTAATATTCCCAGCTGCTCTGGGTCAAAAAAAAAAAAAGTAAAAAGAAAAAGAAAGAAATTCAGAGAAAAGCTATAGAAAACACATCAGAGCTCCATGCAAAAGGCAAGAAACTAAGTTTGCAGTCTTTGTGGTCTAATTAGCTTGTAGGTACTTCTGACTTCTCCATTTCTGCAGTGTCAGAGTATGGCTGCATCTCACTGCTCACCAAAAAATTGCTGGGATCAAATATAAAACTACTGTTTGACTTTGTCAGAATTGCATTGGATATTTGCCGGTTACTCTTTTGATCACCATATTTTCTCCTTGTGTGGTTGTGGCATTCCTTGGAGGGGATCTGCAAGCCCAAGAGCCGAGTGGTGGGACCTGGGGAGATGCTGCGGGTTGCAAGATTAAGAGGGAACTCATGCAGGTTAAGTAGACTGGTGCAGGGCTCTTTCTTGTACAACAGTCACAGTCAGATGTCCTCTCCAAACCTAAGGAGCTTATGGGACAGAAGAGAATTTACAGGTCTTCATCCTATTCTGGAATCATTTTACCTGCTCAAAGGTAGCCATAGGCCTTATTTCCATGTTCTATGTGTGGTCAGTAGCTACATCTAAGAAAGACACAGTGTGGAGACTGCACATGGGCTGCACATTCTGCATCCAGGAAACTTTCTGCTGGCTAAATGAAGAGCCGTTCCTGAAACAGCTGGGGGTAATGCTGTACTGTCAGTCCCCCCTGAGGACTGAGAGGGAAATTAGTCATCTACAGTGGAGCAGTAGGAACAAAAAGATGATAAACAAAAGACAAGTCACATGAATTTTTTTGGTTTTATTTCTAAACCTGTGCTTTCTTCTGGTAGGAGAATCAGAAGCCAAGGATTTTTAAGGGAGGAGAGATACAAAATTATCCTAATATCTTTTCTGATGACCTGGAGGAGAGGACTGAGTGCAGCCTTAGTAAGTTGGCAGAGAACACCAAGTTGGTTGAGAGCATTGGTCTGCTGGAGAGCAGGAAAGCTCTGCACAGGGATCTGGACAGGCTGGATTGATGGGCTGAACCCACTTGTACGAGGTTCAACAAGGCCAAGTGCTGGGTCCTCCACTTGGGTCATGACAACCTCAGGCAGTACTACAGGCTTGGGAAAGAGTGGCTGGAAAGCAGCCCAGTGGCAAAGGACCTGGGGGTGCTGATTGAGAGCCGACAGAACATGGATCAGCATGTGCCCAGGTGGCCAAGAAGGCAAATGGCATCCTGGCTTGTGTCAGCAATGGTGTGGCCAGCAGGATCAGGGCAGTGATCTTCCCCCTGTACTCAGAACTGGTGGGGCTGAACTGAACTGTGTCCAGTTTTGGGCTCCTCACTACAAGAAAGACATTGAAATACTGGAGCGTGTCTAGAGAAGGGCAATGGAGCTGGGGAAGGGTCAGGAACACAAGTCCTGTGAGGATCAGCTGAGGAAACAGGGATTGTTTAGCCTGGAGAAAAGGAGGCTCAGGGGAGACCGTATCACTCTCTACAACCACCTGAAAGGAGGTTGTAGCCAAGTGGGGGTTGGTCTCTTCTCCAACGCAACCAGCGACAGGACAAGAGGGCATAACCTCAGTCATAACCAGGGAGGTTCAGGTTGGCCATCAGCAGGAATTTCTTTACTGATAGAGTGGTTTAAGCACTGGATCAGGCAGCCTAGGGAAATGGTAGAGTTGCCATCTCTGGAAGTAGCAGAGTCACCATCCTTGGAAATGTTCAAGAAATGACTAGCACTCAGTGCTATGGTTTAGTTGGCATGGTGGTGTTTGGTGAAAGTTTGGACTCAGTTAACATGGAGGACTTTTCCAACCTAAATGATTCTATGATTCTGTGATTCTATGATAATTATAGGTGAACTTGGCCCTTTCTGCTCTCCTCTTCAGTGGAGTATTGCAAGTTCTTTGTTCCTTTCCTTTCCTTTCCTTTCCTTTCCTTTCCTTTCCTTTCCTTTCCTTTCCTTTCCTTTCCTTTCCTTTCCTTTCCTTTCCTTTCCTTTCCTTTCCTTTCCTTTCCTTTCCTTTCCTTTCCTTTCCTTTCCTTTCCTTTCCTTTTTCCTTTTTTCCTTTTTTCCTTTTTCATCAGATCAAGTGAACCAAAGAGTGTCTGTACTGCTGCAGAGAAATGTGAAAAATAAGCTACAGCCTCACATTACGCAGAGCCCACAGGCTCCCCTCATCACTTGGCAGCCAGGCAGAGCAGGGCTGTACCCACCCATGCTGGGGGCACTGTTTTTCCTTTAGAACTCTGTAGTTAAAATATAAATATGTTTCCTAGATTCCTCCTTATGATAGCATGAAGATACCTGAAACTTTGCAGTATCTAACTGATACTGAAGTATTCTGCTGCTTACACTTGGCAAGTCTCTTCATTACTAGTTCTTCCAATATTTCATGCTTTCTCATAGATTTGGCCCTCTAATCACTTTTGTGTTTCTTCTAGTTTTTCATTACAGCTATTGTTTTCCTTTTGAAGAAATTGCATAAATTACTTTGGTGCAAAAATCTCTCAGTGTAGATCAGTCTCCTTGTTTTTATGAGTTTGCAGGTTTGGCAGTATTGGAGATTTTCGAAGAGATCAGAGACTTTCAAGTCTTTAATATACAACTGTTAATTAGATTCTGCTGCAATTAAATCTAAATAAAGATTTGCTAAGATATTTAGCTCTGTTAAGACTGTTCGGGCATCAAATAAATGTGCTTTGTTCTTATACTCAAACAGCACAGGTCACAGAGATTCAGAAAAGCCTCTGGGACTGTTGTTTCAGCTTCACACCTAAGAAAGAAATGTGAAGTTGCACTATTCATTGAGTTCTGATCAAATCAACGTGGGCCTGAAGAGAGCACTTCTCCCACAATAAGGGCTGTATTAGGTTTGTGTGGCAAGGTTTCGGTAGCAGGGAGGCTACAGGGGTGGCTTCTAGGAGAAGATGCCAGAAGCTTCCCCTTGTCCAAGTGAGCCAACACCAGCTGGCTCCAAGATGGACCCACCACTGGCCAAGGCCAAGCCCATCAGCAATGGTGGTAGCACTTCTGGGGTAATGTATTTTAGAAGGGAAAAACCGCCAAAACAGCAAGTTCGGTTGGGAGACAGGAGTGAGAATATGTGAGAGAAGCAGCTTTGCAGACACTGAGGTCGGTGCAAAAGGAGGGGCAGGAGGTGCTCCAGGCACTGGAGCTGAGATTCCTCGGCAGCCCATGGAGCAGACCATGGTGAAGCAGCTGTGCCCCTGCAGCCCACGGAGGAGCATGAGGATGCAGAGATCCACCCTCAGCCCATGGAGGAGACACAATCCAGAGCAGGTGGATGCCCGAAGGAGGCTGTGACCCCATGGGAAGCCTGCACTGGAGCGGGGTCCTGGCCAGACCTGTGGCCCCGTGGAGAGAGGAGCCCACACTGGAGTGGGTTTTCTGAAAGGACTTGTGACCCTGGGGGGAACCCACGCTGGAGCAGCTCATGAAGAACTGCAGTCCATGGGAAAGACCCATATTGGAGAAGCTGGTGGAGGAGTCTCTCATGGGAAGGATTCCATACTGGAGCAGGGGAAGAATGAAAGGAGTCCTCTCCCTGAGGAGTAAGTGGCAGATGTTTGATGAACTGACCTCAACTCCCATTCCCATCCCTCTGCTCTGCTGGGAGAGAGGAGAGAGAGAAAACTGGGAGTAAGGTTAAGCCCAGGAAGGGGGGGAGGGGAGGGGGGGTGTGCATGGGCAGTTTAAGGTGTGTTAAGATTTAGTTTTTATTTCTCTTTATCCTACTCTGATTTGATTGACAATAAATTAAGCAAATGTCCCCAAGGCAGGTCTGTTCTGCCCATGATGGTACCTGCTGGGTGATCTCTCCATGTCCTTCTCTCCACTCAGGAGCCTTTCGTTATGTTTTTTTCTTCCCTTTCCAGCTGAGGAGCGGATTATTAGAGCAGCCTTGGTGGGCACCTGGCATCCAGCCAGGGTCAACCCACCACATTGTTTTCCAAGTTTATCAGCACTTTAGACAGAAGTAGTTTTTTAGACAGTTGTAATCTGAAGTGAGAAATGCGAGGTGATGATTAAGGCTGGCTGAACTGTAAGAACAAACTTACTGTCATAATGTTCCTCAAGCCCTCCGGAAATAGCCCCCACTCAGTTATTTTCAGAGCACATATTTGTGTCTCTATTAGGTCTACTCATTTGGTCTAAGTTAGGAGTGTTAATCTTTTGTTGGTTTGAGCCAGTCATTCTGACATCTACTTAACAGTTTGCTCAGTGTTCATATGATCACCTTCTTTAGCCTAATGTACCGTCTTGATATCGAAATGTTGCAAGCCAGCACTAACCCATGGGACAAATATAAAGAAATAATATGACATTTCCTGACAAATTTTGGCAAAGTTGCTCAAACAGTTGTCATGAGTATGAAAGCATTTACAAGATGAGCCCATTTACTTGTTACCAGCTGTCATTGTCTTATCCTTAGTCTTGCATCACGAATGGATCCATCGTTGGAGCTAAGATTTTGCAGGAATTTAGCCTTTTATTTTCTTCGCCATTGATAATTCTAAAGGTTGCAAAGAAAAATAGTTGTATTCCATAGAACATCGGAATTTAGAAAGAAAAAAGCAATGCCTAAAGTTTTCATGGCTTCTGATTTAGGGAGGCCTGACTTAGTGTGACTGAGTACTGCACATGGCTGCACAGGCACTATGATGGCAGAGGAGCCATGGAAGGAAGTTTACTAATTAATTTTACAACGGTTTGAAGTGCTTATATTTCTCTATATGCATTTCTCATAGTAGATGTAGCTGATTCCTAGATTAAAATAAAGTGGTTGGATAAACAGATTGCCAGGATTTCAGTAGGTTTATTTGGCATTTCAAGTCACTTCTTTGAGGAGCACTCACCTGTGGCAGATTACCATGACTACTAATTTATGTCTCAGCCTGTTTTACATTAGTTGTCCCTTCCTGACTCCAATAACAATTTGTTTGTTTAGTTTGTGGCAGATGTGCCAAGCTTGAGGATTAAAAAAAATGAATAACTTCTCCTCCACACATCCCCCAGTTAGGTGCCTCCACACTGTGGTTATTTATTTTGGGCAACATTGTTAGGTTCTTTTATTTGCTTTCTGGTTTCTGAGCTTGAGAGTGGACCTGACTCACATTTTCCAAGCACTGTGCAAGTGCTAGGAGGGATTGTTTGGGGTTTTTTTCTTTACCAGAGTTCTGTTCTACTGCAGTCTCTCTATTCCTGCAACCCAATTCTTGAGAAAGAAAACCTGTTATAAAACGAGGTGCAACAAACCCATAGAAGCTGGCATCTTACTATTGTGCATTACTTAAACAGGACAGAGAGCTTAGAACCAGTGCGTGGTGGTCTGTTTGTTGCAAGATGAGAACAGTAGGTATCCATATTAATTGCTGTGTCAAAATATTACGTTCTATCCAGAAGTAAGAAAATTACAGCTGGTACGTGATTCCAGTTATCACGTGATCTTTGGAAAAAACAAATCCGTACTGCTTTGTGGACGAGCCAACAATTCCTGAACAGTAATTTATAATGAAAGCAGGCCAAAAAGGCTACCAGCATCCAGCCAAAACCCACCACTCATGCAGAACAAGACTTGCAGAAGATGAAGGTAATTTTTTAATTCTAAGTACTTACAGCTCCCTGTTGTATTAAATCTCTGAAGTGTGACTCCACAGCTCACTGATGGGGGCCTCTTTCCCCTCAAGATGTTGGTTCTCTGCCCCCTGCTACACTGCACCCTCCTCCCCAACCACTCTGACAAGGCTGTACAATCACCTCCAGTCCCTCCAGCCTGACTGGCCTCATTTATTCAAGGAGCTGTTACAGTTCTGGCTACAAAGCTATTATTCTGCAAAGAATCTGAGAGTAAAAACTTTCATCCAAGTGTACAAACTGAGTTTCCACTCCCTCAGAAGAAACAGCCTAGTAGAATTCATTCCCTCCCTTTTCCTGAGAGGCAAGTGGGAAAAATATATTGCAATCTATCACATTCAGGAAAATTGCTGGACGATGTAGAGATTTTCCCTCAGTCTGGTCCCAATTACATTTATTTTCTACTTTAAATGTGACCTAGTGTGCTCATAGCAGTTTCAATGCTAGAGTGCTCTGCCATGGTCCCGAATAGAGCTTTGTCTCTCCCAACTCCATTTTGTGATTCCATCAGTCACATATATTGGCCCAATATTTTCTTCATGCTGGACATTGAGAGCCTAAAAGCCCAAAACCAAAGCATTAAACCACTACAAACCCATTAGAAGAGAAAGTTTGGAGATGTAACTGTCATTGCTAAATCGGTTATTGCTTTCAATTTGCTACATATGTCTAATTCCAGGTAATTTCAGGTATCATTTGTCCTCCTCCAGCATAAAGCCACCTTAAAGGAAAAAAAAAGCCTGTATTGACTGGTCTGCATGTAATATAATTATGCTGTAGAGCTGTGGCATTAGGCATATGAGCCCATATGTTTCTTTGAATTTAAAGCAGGACTGTCATTCCCCATGCTTGAGGAAAGTAAATTGTGTCTGTGTCTGCATGCAGAAACATAAAAAGCCGAAATAAAATACTGAGAATTGACTGCAAAAAAACCTAGCCTTGATTTGGCCAACATTCTGGAGCCTCCCAGCCACAATACTGAAATCTTAATGCAAATCAACAGTCACAAGCACCATACTGTATTTACTTTGCAATCAGGACAGAGAATGTGCTGGAAATGGCTTGTGAGGAGGAAATGACTGTGCTCAGGAGTCCCATAAATTCACTGCAGGAGGCACCAGGCTGGTGATGCATTTGGGTCTCAGTGCCATTCTGCAGAGTTAGCTAAAACCAGCGTGGCTGATTCCCTCCTTGCTGTGAGGTGTCAGTGGGCCCATACACTGAAAATCACAGAATCACTGAATTGTTTGGGTTGGAAGAGACCTTGAAGATCATCTCCTTCCAAGCCCCTTGCCGTGGGCAGGGACACCTTCCAGTAGACCAGGTTGCCGTTTCAACTGCCTCTGGGTTGAGTGGATTAAAACAGGTAAAAGAAGTGTTATCAAAGACACAGGTTAGGGCTTGGATGTCCAAATGCACTTTTAGATCCCTTGCTGTAAGAGTTTGGTATTTGTTCTGCAGAGCATGCCAGTACCAGTGTCGAAGTATGTGATAAACCTCAAGTTTTCTCCTTCCACCAGCTACAGCAAATCTATTCCATGACTGGGAAATGGAAGCTGGTAGGCAAACAATTCCAGTTCTGCCTACCTAAAAGCTGAAGTGTCAAGACATAAACATTTAGGCAATTTATGACTTCTCTTGCCTGTAATGCCGAATTTGGAGTTTTCCAAATCTCTTCACATCTCATTTTGACAAAAGATAAACTAAACCTTCTTAAAACCAAATTTTTAGCTCATCAGCAGAACACATGGGATGGGGACAAGATGGTTGACAGACGATAGAGGTGCACGCAAGGGGCAGAGTATTTTAAACTTGCTGTTGTGTTGTCTAGTTCAGAAAATAAATCATAAAATTGAAACTGAAGTTCTGATGGAGTTTACAGTGCAGCTAATATGACCAGTCCTTTTTTAAAGAGTTATACATCAGAAGCTCCAGTAACTGTACATAGCTTTATGCAAATGATTAACTCGTGCACTAAGAAAACTGAGACCTTCATCCAGATTTGGTGATGACCACAGCCCCTTGTCACTGTTGGTACATCTTTATAACAACACAGTTAGGAAGAGAAAAGCATTTCAGATACCAATATTTCAGCTTATTTTGCTTTTTTTATGGTACTGTACCTAAAACTGAGAGAGACAGGCATGCTAGTAAGGTTCAAGCTTCGCTCTAATAATTAAAAAGCCTTGTGAAATGCTGAGAGAGTGAGCCCTGGCTTTTCTTTTACAAGCACGTGGCAGGTCGTAAATAAAGCATGAGAGAAACAAAGGAAGTAAAATTGTGCCAGCCCCCAAAGCACCTTAAGGTTCATTTAATTGCCAGAAGTATTTTCCCAGTGAAGGAAAACTGCTTGTATAAAGCAAGATGCAAAGCAATCAATGTTGGCAGCATTTGGTTTGCCTAAGTCTTACCCATTTTGTTTCATTTTTCTGTATCACAGTGTTTTCAGGTGTTAGCAGCTGCAAACAGGATAAACTCAGGTTAGATTAGTAATGAACATGCCCTTAGAAATGCCACCGTTTTGACTGCTGTGAGCAGCCAAATGCTTTGTGATCAAACATGTATTGGGTAGTCAAGCACTTCTAATGAACCAAGCGTGCGGCTGGGGCAACCTACACCTTTGTGAAAGGGCCTGACTGCTGCAGTGTGGACTGTTCAGCAACAGTGTTCACCCCCCAAAAAACCCCGAGGAAATTTTCATATCAGTCAGTTCAGCCCTTTTTGCATTCATGATATGTCAGTTTGTTTTAATGCAGTTTAGTTTTACATAAATTCCTCCATTTCGTTTATTCAATCTTAGAGAAATACCCAGCACAGAAGATGTTCATGATAGATTTCTGTCTGTTCTCTATAACTCCTGCTGCCTGATTCTGTGAAAAATGTCAGTCAATTGAAATTAAAAGTAGTGTGCAAAAAACCCTTCACCATCAGTCCCTGATAAAATGCAAAAAGGTTTTTTGCAAGTTAATTTGTATATTTTTAAAAGAATGTGGGTCCACTGGACAGATAATTGAAAATTCAGATAAACAGAACCAAAATTAATCTTCAGACTACCAGTACAAAATTTCATTGACTTCCAAGTGCAACTGAGAGTTAAACTGATATCCTAGATTTAAGCCTGTTGTATAGGCTTTTATTCTGATTATTTTTTACTCTGAATCTGCTGTTGTGCCTTCATTCGTCGTCAGCTCCTCCATGTCTGTCATGAGCTATCTGTATATTGTACAATACCTACTTGGATCTCCAAGACCCAGAAGAAAGACCCTGTGCTGGTTCAAATAACTTCAGTTTTCCCTGTGAAGTCTTAGGATTTATTTTCTGGCAATGGAACAGTAACCAGCAGTTTTAGTTGTCAGCCTAGAGAACCTGCTTAGAAAGCCTGACCTTTTTGCACAGTATCGGCCAAGTCAGTGGGACTGGCTTCTGGTGGGACTTAAGTGCTCTCCTACCTTTAAAAGATAAAAGCTGTAATAACAACTTCAGTTTGAAAAGGAATGAAGAGCAAAGAGTTCTATATATTTTTACAATTGTACTTCGGTATTCGAGGACTGCACTGTTACATACCTCGGTTTCTAGAAGAAATGCGTAGACTGTGCATGTTTAAGCTTCTTTATTAGACGTTTTATGAGAAACTATAACAGACTTGACAAGAAATTAATGGCTAAATATAATTTTACAGCTACATGTATCTTTACAGCTTCCTGAAAGCTGAAGTTTGTACAGACTTGCTTTAATTACCTAATTATAAAACAATTCATAATGCCAAAAAGCTATCACTTGACATTATCTGTGTATGTCAGCACCAGTTTGTTTCACTGAGCTTTTGCTTAACTCCTGGCTCCCTTTAATTTTTATACTCTATGGATCTATCAAAGGTAAATAACACAGCTTTGCTCACAGTAAGATACTGTGATATTTTCTGCACATCAGTGTTAAGAATCTAATCATAAGCAGCAGCCACTTCTAAAGAAGTTCTGATCTAAAGAACTGGATTCCAGTCTGAGGATTTCCTTGGCAGACGTAGCAGTGCCTGATTTTCTGTGGCACTGTTTGCCATGGCTAACTCATACAGATGTGAGAGTTGTTATACCACATTGTTTTGTGAAATGAAGAATAAGGATAAATGATAAAGGATAGGTAAGTTTTATTCTTTGGCCCAAGTAGCTAAAAAAAACATAGAGTTCTCTGAATTTGTGAAAGCAACAATGGAATGGTTTTTCCATGAATCCTTGTGTACTTAACAAACCCTGTTTCCTTCAGCAGAGAACAGGAGGGAGCACCACTGTGCCTACCAGCACTCAGCTGGCAACAAACCTTTTCCAGGCCTTTCTCAAGGTCCTGTTGCTCTGGGTTCCTGGCCATCAAGCCAAACTCCATCCTGTGGAATCCATTCAGTATTTCAGTCCTTCAAACACCCAGATGGGACTGGCTGACACATGTGGGAGCTGTAGGTCACTGTCTTGGGATGACTTTATGATGTGTATCCCCTATCACCTGCTCTATGCCCAGACAAGAATCCTGTGCCTTTCTGTGTCTTTAAGGCAGATCCGAGAGGGGGGGGAAGGCGGTGGAATTCCTTCGGCGGCTGTGTTCAAAAACACAGAAAACTCGCTCGCTTCTCCTCAGCTCTCGGCTCCCTGCAGCAGAGAAGAGAGTTGCATTCCTTTGCTTTTTAGCTAGCTTCTTGTTCTTTAGCTGAAGCAAGGAGCCCTGGGACTTTGGCTTCTTCCTCTCCTCTTCTGGACTGTTCAGCAACACCAGAACATC
>VZTA01010644.1:764-39657 GCA_013398855.1 Mohoua ochrocephala | reverse complement strand
AACCTGGTGGGGGAGGGGCAGCTGAAACCTGCTTTCTATCAGAGGACATTTCCTCCAATTTGTCTCAAACCGGGACAGTCACCCACGCACCTGACCAGCAGATGAAGGCCAAGTGCAGTACCCTTAAACATCTGAAATCAAGCATCTGGATTGAGCCCTAGCTCCCTTCCTGTGAAAAGGGTTCCTTTTATGACCATTAAGGAAGCATAAGCAGCTCCTGGGTTAAGTTTATCATGTTTTAAAGCAGACGTGCGAAATGGATGAGGTGAACACAGGCAATCTGGGCGAGATGCAGTCCAGTGCTGACATAAATCGTGCAGTGCCTTTGATTGGGTGGAGAAGCATGCCTGTGTTAAGGGGAGAGATTCTGAATGTTTCATATACATCATCATAAATTAAGAGTAGCAGCCACATTCTCCAATTCTAATTAAATCTAACTCTTCCAGTCTTCCCAGCACATGCAATCAGATTCTTTTTCCTTTAGCTAAAAAGTGTTGCCTGCATGCTTTCTCTTTCTTCTTTTTACTTAAGTTTATTGTTTGTTAGAACGTCTGGCTTCTTTCCAGAAGGAAGAAGCTTTGATGACTCTCCTGCTGGCACAACTCAGAGAAACACATGGAATTTTTATTCTTCATTTCCATCTTAGCAGCAGCAGCAGTCAGAAATAACGTCCAGCTAACACTTAGAAAGAATGACAGCCACACAAAGGTTTTAGGGACAGAAAAATCAAACTGTGAGAAAATGTCTGTCGAGGCTTTAAACACCATTCTGGAGACAGCCCTTACCTGGGGACACCAAAAGGTGTTTTGTTTATCAGAGGATCACTTTTATTTAAGAATATGAATGCGTATATTAAGTAAGATAATTAAATACAGAGAAGAGACACTATTTGAACGAGTTGTGTTTTCAAAGAAGGGCAGTAAAGCTGGTGAAGGGGCTGGAGCACAAGCCCTGTGAGGAGCAGCTGAAGGAGTGTCACACTCTTCAGCAGTAGCCAAAGGCAGTTGCATGGATACGGGCGTGGGAGCAACAAGGGATATGCCACATTTCCCTGGAAGCAACAGGGACTGGAGAGCATGAGACAGCACTGAAGGGAGGATCACAACAGTGTGATTCCACAACATCTTTAAAATCAATGCTGGCATCTGGTAAAAAAGTAAAGATAAATGGATTTTTTTGGTAATTTCACCACGGTAATTTATAAAAGAAAGGTGAAGGACAAAGGACTGGATCTTGCTTCTTCTGCATTTAGACACTTATAACTGGGTCCATGCAGATTCCTGCAAATCAAAGCCACTGTTCCTGCCTCACTGCTTGACAAGCATCTAAAACAAATGGGCTCTGAGCAGATGCTCGTAAGGGAATAGAGTGGGATTCCAGGAAGATACTTATCTCTGAAAAAAGAACTAATTGTTCAATTAAAATTAACTCTAAAAGCAACTTAAAAAGAAAGCTCTCTAACATTCTCTAACACATTCTAATTTAATTGCAAATCCTTTTTCTTTCCCTCCATCTCATTTTCCAAAGGGCTATCCAATACAACAATTTAATAAAAATTTAATTTGAGAATTCTTTGTGCCAATCTAAAGAACACAGATTAGAATCTATGCAACAGCTATCTGGATGACTGAATATTTTGCACAAATGCGAGTGATGGGCAAGCTTTCATTTTCTAATGAAAGATGCTACATATGGCTGAAGATGGTTTGAATTTCCATTCAAGACGTTTCACAAATAAAGAAAATATTAGCAAGAACTACACAAAACCATCAACTACCAAACAAAAACAAAAGCACGTGGCATCCATCTTTTCAAAAACAAAGTTAGATAATTTCTTTACCACAATTCCTAAGTTAATTTTCATGGATTGTTACGAGCTGGAAATAGCGTGCTCAATCTAAAGTCTACCAGCCAGCCTAGTTAGAAAGCACGTGGAGAGCGAAGGTCTTCCCTGCATCCTTTGACTGATTCTGGTAACTATCTTTTAGACTAGATTTTTTTTTTTCTCTGTACTGTATTAAAGTCTTTGCAAACCCTTAGGACTGTCAAGCAATCCCCAAGACTCCGTGTGACTGGAGGTAGTAAATATTTCAGTAGGAGTTCAGCATTTAAGGCTATGCAGTCAATTTCTTTTGGACTGGCCACTATCTTAGCATCACCAGTGATCAGTATCACTGGATCAGCCCCCCAGATACTTATGTAAGTTAAGACCTGGATGTTTGAAGACATTTAAGGTAAAACTCAAGTGCTTTGAAGAATCAGGGCCCGCAAACTTGTCAGATTTAATGAAACATTTGACTAAGCCTGTTCAAATTAAAGAACTTGCATTTTAAGAAGCTGAAATTAATGATCCATACTTAAATACTTGCTTTGGATTTGCCAGTTATCAAGAGTAACTGATAAGAACAGTAAATCTGTGTAAGATTGTGCATGACCAGACAAATTGGAGCGTTCCAATTCCATTACGACTCGAAGCTGCTCAGAATCGAGGTGGTTGTTTCCAGAACATCTCCTGGTACGTGCTGCTCCTGGCTGTTGCTGCTTCACTCTGACAGACACCCTTCACTGGCTTACGTGGGAATCACAGAACGACTTATTTAGGTTCAAAAAGATGGTGATAACTAAAATGATTTTTCATGCAGGCATAAAGATCCACCGCTGTCACTTCCAGAGCTGCATAACCAAACTACGCCACTGAGGCTTAACTGGGTATGCCTTTTGCTGGAGTGGGCTGCAGGGCAGGGGCTACGACACAGGAGCTCAGAACCTAAAACAACCCCAGACCACTCTTCCCTGAAAACATAGCAGCAGCAGGGCACTCACCAACTGCCACAATCAAACGTGGGGCTGAAATTCATCCCCTATGTTTGCATCAGGTCCGTTTGTGAGAAGCAAAAATACTGTTTGTCCTGCTTAATGCAAGTTTCACCCTAGCCCAGCATCTTTTGGAGGGCAAACACTTTTGATCCTGATGGGTAACAGACACTTCCACAATTAATTCAACATCTGTTCACCACTTTGAGTCACACCTAACAGATGGGCCACATCAGCTGGGAAAAAAAAATTAAATGGAAAGGGCACCTCATCAGTTCCCTGACTGAAACACTTTGTGACATATTGCAAATGGCTATTAGAAAGGAAGGAAGACAGCTGTAGGGGGGGATGTTATCTTTAAACTCTGCCCATCAATACTGTGCAGGTAGGAACAAACCCAAGCTTTTGTTGAATCCTGCACCCCAAAGCCATCCCTTTCCCCCTGCTCCCTCCCAACCCCACTCTTGGCCTGGCAAAAGGTGGCAACTTGCTGCTTACAGCTGTAGGCATTCCACCGTCCATCAGGGAGATATGATTGCTGCCTGCTTTGCATTATCACACTACAATCAATCTGATCTCTGGAAGGTGCCCAGCTTCTTTAAAATACGTCTATGAAACCTGGTTGATGAAGTTTCCCACTTTGCATGATCAATAAGAGTTTGATTAGTGATTTTTGTGACACCAGAATAATTAGATGGCTGGTTTCCAAGCTAACCCTTGTTATGAGCACACACAATTGTACTTAGAGCAACTGGGCACAAGAACATTCGAGTATAGCTTAGCTTCTCACATTACCAATCATCTTTTTCATTCTCAACGTGCTTCATAAACATTAATGATTGCCTGTCAAAACGTAGCTCGTACAGGAGTGATGAAGATTTAATCAGACTAAAGAAAGATTACAATCAGTGTTATTGTGAGCACTTAATGTGACAGAGAGACAGTAGAAGGTTTCTGAACAAGTTCTGCACTCTATAAATGCACTCCCTTGTGTTAAGTGACAATTTGTCAAAATACCTTAAGTAATTTGTTGTCCTTTCTAGGACCCAACCTTGCAATGCCCAGAATAAGAAGGAAATGACTTAGTTTGAGAAATGGTAATTTATCCAAGGGACCGGACATAAAATGGTTACTTGGCTCTTCCTTGAGAGATTTATTTAAAAGAAAGAAAAAAAGGATTCTAGGCAGGTCCAGTCAGGGGCCTAAAGAGCCACCGAGTTTCGTCAGCTTTAGCTCTGTGCCTACAATTAATTTTGCAATTGTTTCTGTCCACCTTCCCCAAACTGGTCTGTGACAGACCCCAAAACCCAGAATGGGCACTTAGGCCACCCCAGACAGCTCCTTGTGCGTGTGTGACTCACCTGGACGTTGCTCGTGCTGCTCTCTCTCAACCAAAATGACAATGCAGGGCACAAGGAAGGATCCCGTGTTCAGTCAGTGCAATCCCAAGAAGTATTGACCCTACAGCCACAGAAAAGGGCTAAGGGAGGGTTTCCATTGTGGTGATATCTGTTGCCCAGACAGCTTTCTTCAGCAATAAGTTCAGCAAACCAAGCACTAGGGATAAAAGTGTTTGCTTGTGTGTCTCAGAGGAATATTGAAAGTCCCTATGAGAGCAGAAGCATTACAACATCCCATGAATAGTTTCTTGAAAAGCTCTATGACAGTTGTTATGAGTTCTTTCCCCTGTACCATGTTAGAAATAAGCCACAAAAAACCACATCCACAATTTAGAACTAATCCTGCTATCACCACTGTGACTCCCCCCACCTTAGTTAGTCACGACTTCCAGTAAAGACACTCTGCTACACCAGAACAGTTCTAAAATTAAATTTAGAGATTTTAACATTTAAAGACATTTTGTTGGTTTCAGCTTCATTAAAAAAACCCCTAAGCCACAGCAGGACACCAAAGCAAGACAAAATAAGTGAGGATGTGCAAGACTGCAGGTACTGCTCCATCAGCAGGAAGAGAAATACTCCTCTCGCTCCCAGCCTGTGCAGCATCACACTGCTAAAGAACTTGGGTAGGAAAAACTGCCAGTAGTTATCATGGTTTGTAAATTGCTTTTTTTCAGTAATTATTTTGGAAGTTAAGAAATTCTATGTCCTCATTTTGGTCTTGGGTACAGCTGATGCAAGCAAAAGCAGCACAGCTCTAGGGTAGCACCATTTGCCTATGCCTCTTAGTCCTGCAATCCCATAAAAGCAGATGTGTAAACAGTTGTCCAGTCTATGCACATTTCAAGGAAATTTTCCCTTTCATTAGCTTTAATTTGGTCCTACAGACAGGGAAGCTCTTGCGGTTGGAGCATATGAGGAACGTTCCTGAAGTATGTCTTCAATTAGTTTCATCCAAAAGGAATTCAATGGTGTTTGGGGAGCTCTGCAATAAAGACTCCAGGTGGGTAAGTGGGGGTGATGGAGAGCTCTGCTCCAGGAGTGGCCTCCTGATCTAAACTAACTCAGGACCTGGGTGCAGTTACTTTGGCTTTGACTGATTGCACTGGACAGCAGCACCTTCTCTCTGTCCAAACATACATGGAATGATGGACAAGTCTGCACCTTGACTCTGCAAGAGCTGCAGGACAGCTCAAGTCCTCTGGTCTCTCTTGGCATCCCAGAAACAGCCCAGGGAAATGATGATGAGCACTGGGGCGTGTGAAGTTCTAACAGGATCTGGATGGAAGATCTTCATTGTTTCTCCCAGCACCAGTTTTAGGCAGTCAAGACTTCTTCAGTTGCAGAAGAACCTGGAAAGCAATCTTCTTTGCCTCCTCATCCCCTTGGAGAGGAGTTATTAACAGGCAGATAGTGCCCAAGATAGTCAGGAACATGAGCAAAAATTCCCAACCCTAGGGTGGGGTTGTTGTATTGTGGGTTTTTTTGTTGTTGGTTTTTTTTTTTAACTGAGAAATTATTTGCAGTCCCCTTTTGCAAGGTGAAAAAATTAAATCCAAATGTCAATTTGCAAGTTTAATGAGATTGTGGTTCGTGCAGTATTTCAGAACAATACATCATTTGAATTTATATACTTAGTAAGGAGGCCAAAAAATCTCTGAAAACAGGTCAAAGAAAATAAGGGGGTGGGAAAAGAAGACTAGAAAAAGTGGTTGTAATTGTTTGACACTTAGCTGGAAACAAAAAAAGGAGTGGTCACAACCACACGAGAAACTTGGCATGGACAAGTTTTCAGGAATCACTTTTTGTTATTCTGCAATGAGAGGTCTGAGTACAGTAACTTCTAAACAAGCTAGACCCAAGTAACAGCAGTTGCCCTTTTTATGGTATCCGTGCCAACTCCATTATTTGTTTTACATCATAATGGTGTGACAAGGCTGATTTGTACTTTTCCTTGGCTTTAATAACAATAGTAGCAAACTGATAAAGCTTAAGAGTAAAGTAGCTTATTAGCACTGGCAGCTTAGCCGGCAAACATCATAAAAAGGACTTAAATCAGAAATTGCATCTGTGCCCCTTGCTTTTGGCTGATAACAGCAAAATACAGAATACCAACAAATCAACCACATCAATCACCAACTCTGCTAAAACCGGCAAGGAGCAAGATTAGTGCAGACCTGACACAAAATCTGTCAATACTGAGCCTGTTATCCCTATCACCCACATAAGGGTCATCTCTATTAAAAGGCAAGGGAGACCTTGGTGTCAAATTTTAAAAGCTGAACAGAAACCCCTTCTCATGAGAGAGTTTACTAAACATCTGAAGCCTCGACACTGTCATACCCTGCCCCACACCATTCAAAGAAGGGCGCAAGCCAAATAACAGCAAGTTCAAAAGAACAACCCTCTTTCCCTGGGGAGAACATTGGACGCCTGGTGCACTTCCCTTTGTCCCTCGAGATGATGCCCAGGAGAAAGCCACACCCTGCAGAAGATGACAGCAAACACAGACCTGACCAAGCTCTCAGAAAAGCTTTCCATGTCACAAGGCTGGTGATGTTTGTGTCCCAGCAGCGCCAGCTTTAGTGACACCTTGATTTCTCCCACTTCACTTGCCCAAAAAATCTGCTGCACTTTTTTAATACAACTGCATTCTGTACCATGTTTTATTCATAATTACAACTGTGCCTGAGGACACACACCTCAGCATGGAACCACAAGACATTACTTCAAGGCAAAGTTGGCATTAAAGTAATATTACATGCATTAATAAGATATTCCTTTGGCCATTCTGAACACAGAGAGGTCAGATGCTCAGGAACAATCTCTATTTCAGCACCTGAAAAACAACACACAGCTTGCTTTTTTCTTTTCGTGACAGAAGTTATGTAGAGTGTAAAAAATACCAAGTTTCAAACTGTGTGCTTACCAAATAAAGATAAACATGGTATGAGAAATTTGATGTTTGATTTGGTACAGGAAAAGCAGCTGAGAGAGGTGGAGAGCAGCTGCATTTCAAAGGGAAATCCTGATCTAGAGTCCTCACAGGAACAAAGGGACACAACCTGAGCTCCAGCTTGCTTATCTAATAACTGCAAGATGAAAAACAAAGCCCTGTTGCATGTGAAAATGTACTGCATATTTTATCTTTTATGTATCAATTGCATTCAACACTGACTACATACAGAGTATCAAACAGTGGATTCTGAAATGCTCAATTAACACCACCATTAGAAAAAATAATTGATCTCTAAGCTGGGAATTGAAGTCACACTCAACCCAAAATCTGACCTGCACGGAGCAACAACAGGTTGCAGACTTACTGCTCCAGTGCACTAAGCTGTTATATACTGTTAAACGGGACACAGGGTAAGCTCAGACCGGGAATCATCGCAGCGCCCTAGCACAAAAGTTCAAATTCCAACCGGGCTGACTCAGTCCTTCCGCCTTCCAAAGTACATAAATCTAATTCCATGTAGTTTTACTGTGGAAGGAACTCTAAAAAGCAGGGGTCCTCCTCCCTGCTGTGTCAAAGCCGAGGATTCCCTCTCCTACGATACTTTCAGTTGTTCCCTGCCATTCTTCACGCAAGAACTGCCTGGCAGGCTCCATGTCGGATCCAGCAATCAGGAGGTTTCTTGTTGATATTAAACACGTTGCTTTGAGAGTCCAGTATCAAGTTATAGAAATACTTCTAGAAATGACCTGGTGCAGTAATTTGCAGGTAGTGCAATACAGCTCCAAAAACTAGTGACAAAAAAACCCTCTAACTGCATTTTAAGATGCATAGCCTAAAACATTGTAGAACAGTGGCACAAAATCCAAAATTAAAAGTTACTGCTTGTTTTCCTACATATACTTTGCTTACCAAGAAGTGTTCTTGAATGCTAGCAATATTCAGGATACACCAAATTTGCAGACAATTTACAGGCAGAGTTGTTTGGCCAATGTCCATAGTGCAGTCACTAAGGATTTACTGTAAGTGTTCTACCTTCAGCAGGAGGCGTGGGGAAAGCCAACGATCTTCATTAACATCAGTAAAAGCAAGGCAGCATCACAACAAAATGCAGAAAAGATACTTACATTAAATATTTTCATTATTCTTTTTCCATCAGTTGGGTTTTGCAACTATCAGCTGAGGTTGAACAGACCCAGATCTCCTTAACTCCACTGAGGTTCTTCCTACAGGAACTCATTTCCAGCACTTTTGCATCTCCAGCTAGGAAATAAGGCAATAGATCTAGAGAGACAATCACTTCAGAGCCAGCTAAGAGAAGGGCAGAAAAGATAATTATGGGCTCAAATGAAGCATTACAGCAAGTGAGGAGAAAAAAAAAGTATCTGGTAGAAGTGTTTCTGAGAGAACAGCTGTTTGAGATTTTATCCTGCGATGATAAAGAAATGAGTCATCATCCATCATTATGAATAAACTCTAAAGTTACATCATTTGATGTGGTAACTTAAAACCACATTCAGTTTTAGATTCTTTTCTAAACCTACATCAAAGAACAGGAACTTCCAATAATTCTCATTAAACAGCACAGATTCACACAGGTACTCCAGTACCGTAGCTCTTGAGCAATTTTCTCAGTGCTTCGGGAGAGCTTTATGAAAAGACAACGATCTACTCGGAGAAATGACACACACGGGGCAAAACCACCTCCCAAACATCACCCAGCAAGCCACAGCACAAAAGGCAACAGAACAGCTTTAGAGAGTCCTGTCAGATGTTGCAATCAGATACACCACTTCGATAGCTACGGTTATTAAAGCAGCGCAAATAGTGACAACCGCACTTAGGATGCGTTCGGCATTATGAGATCATACTTTCATTAATTTAAATGGTGCGTGAGCATCGAATTACACCTTCAGACTGACTAGTGGCCTCTTCACAATGCTGCGCCTGTTTCAAAACTAAAATGCTTCAGAGCAAGGTGTAAGAAATTCCAAGGGAAGCCTGCTTCCAGTATGAAAATACATCCGCCTTTTTTGTAGATCACAAGGGGTTTTTTAGCCCTGTGAGTTATACGGGGGTCACCATGCTGCTTTGCACATCTGCCAGACAAAAAACACTGTTCAAGGAGAGATCCAAGGCAGAACAATTTTCGACAGAAAGCTACTGGCAACTTCTTTGTAAACATTTTAAATTCATGTCTTACTGTTTCTAGAAAGCGAGTAGATCCTCTGTAGCTGCAAATTATCTTAGAGGTATCACAGGAAAAGATTACTTTGGGATAAATCAAATAGTTCTGAAAAAACTGTGACTGAAAATGGCAATGGTAATTTTTGCAAACTTAGCCAGAGTAATATAATATATCCCATGCAACTTAGAAACACCTTGGCAAATCAAGTGTCAGTAAGGTTTAAAAGCAAGCATTTCTCTGAATTCCAGTTACTCAAAGGTTAGAGATAAACCTTCCCACTCCCCCTCTTCCAACTACCTCAATATCTGAGAAAGATGATAAAAATGTGTAGACATATTAATAGTATATCCTATGACCTCAGTAGTGTGATCTCCAAGTGGATGCAGAGGATAACTTGCAGAGAGATGGCATGACAACATCTAAAGAGCACATGCAGGTCACTCACTAAAGCAGCATTTCTTAAGGAAAATAGTTACTTAAAGAATCTTTCGATTAAAGCACTGCTTCAGAAATTTATTTCCTACATTTCAGCAATGTGAAACAAGAAAAACATTCCCAGGTAAGATTTATTTTGTGACACTTCTTCACTGATAACATTTTGCAACCTAAACCCGGGAGGAGGAGCTTAAGGCTAGTTTGAACAAGATGTAACCTATGCAGACAGTATCTCAGGAGAATGCAGCACACACGGACTCCTAAAAGCAACCCTTCCAAGCTAGAGGCATCTTAAGTTTATAGAAGTGGGATGCAGCTACCATTTCTTCCCAAGCTGAGTTTTGGCATTCAATATCAATAAAGTCTTTGAAGGAACTGGACTAATACTATGCCTCTACTGCATGAATTTTTTGGAAATAAACACACTGAAGTGGTATAATCACTTAATGCTCAAAAAGACCTTCTTCATTTGATCTGAAAAGAATTTGCCCTGTTTCTCAGCATAAGCTTGATATCTCTCAACAGTTAATCCTGATTGCATTTCCAAGCCAAAGGGAGGCTGACTACTTGGAAGCCTGATGTTGGGTCCATCCTTTAGAGGCCAGCATTTCAAGTGTTAAGGGTTTTACAGCAACACCAACTGAGCCGTGCTGCAAGATAAGCACCTTTTCCGGTCCTTGCTGAATGCACCCAGACTTCAGGCCCATTGACAAAGCTGCTACATTCATGCAGCACTGGCTTTTCCACCACACTCCCTCTAACTCTGCAGTTCATATTCTACAGCTCCTTGCTGTCCGCTTGTTAATTCTGATCTAATTAGATTGAATTTGCTGAATTTTAACAAACATACTTTTTCTGCTGCTGCTCCTTTTTAGCTACAAGGTTAACACTGTTCTGTGGAATCTGAAGCTCTTTTCCTAACATATTTAGACAAAATATAATAGTTCATATACATTTAACAAAAAAAAAAAAATCACATTACTGTACCACACTTAATTAACAAGCTTAAAATACATTCAAGTCTAAACACAATTCTCTGAGAAACACCATTCAGATAATTAAAAGTAATGCTGAAGTTCGTTCAGTGGCCTAGAAGTTATTTTCCAGGCTCTTCCCAAACTGGAGCTGTAGTCCCCCACAAGACCATTTCCTCACATGCTCGAGATACAATCAGATGTGCAGTGTGCATATCCAGGGAATAGGAAAAGCTACTTGGACAGAGGCCTTTGGTCTTCAGTAACCCCTGGTATCCCGGCCAAGGCACACAGGCAGCCTTGCCTGTCCAGGGTATCAAACCTAAAGCTTTCTCTACAGGGCAGAGAGAACATTTTGAAGCATTCAAATCCTTCAGAGAACCAAAGGGCTGATCATCTTCTAACTGAAGCAACTCACTTGTGTATAACCTACCAAAAATAACCCACATTTAGAAGATACCAGAAGCCAGAGCGCCGGTTTAAACACATATCCAGCATCATTCACTCAAGCAGCTTTTGATAAACCCAGCTGAAAGCACTTGCTCCAAAATTCTCAGGTTGGTGGAGCTGGACGGAGGAAACAAAACAGCGAGAGAAAGCTTTTGGGCACACTCAGTGTTACTGCATCTCTGGGGGGATCCAAACCTTCTGCCAGGCACTAGACTGGGGCTGAAGTACCCCCTCTGTGACCTGCTCAGCTTTGCGTTGCAGTTTGTCTAAAATCCAGTTTTAGGTATAACCACCTCATCCGGATTCTGCTTTTTGGAAACTGGTCATCTTAAAGTTGGCATAATAGTGTATGTCTAAAACTGCCTTATTATGAGAGAAGTTTAAAAATACAGCTTGAAATAACAGCTATTTTCTATAAATTCTATTCTATGTCAGCAGCAGAAATTATTTGCAGCAAGTTGTGGTTTTTTTAGTACTGAATGTTAACACTTAGCCATCCAAAGAAATCTCTCTGCGTCTACTTGTGGAGGGTGAGGAGGCAAGGCACAGAAAAATAGATAGAATAAAATGGTTATTTCTTAAATTTATTTGCAGCATGGTAACTTAAAGACTGGTGCACATAGTATTAGAAGTCTTGAAATTATGTTTACATACCAAAATGTTAGTGAGAAGTTACTTATATCTGTATCCTGAAGTGGCTAATCCAAATTGATTCCAGTAAGAAACATTATGAATAGCTTATTTTAAACATTCACTTCAAATTGCAATAATGTCAAATACAAAGCACTTGGTAAGCCAATTTTATTTTCAAGTTTAAGTCATAAGATCTTTCTAGTGTAGTTTTACTGTTTTTTCCCACATAAAAGTATTTTTAAAACCTGTGGTGAATTATACATGGCATCTTCAACGTTAAAGGGTTCTGCTCAGCAACACCCCTTCCCCTGGATTTCAAACCTGTATTTTCTTTATTAGAAATGAATTATTTTACTACAGGTTTGTTAAAAGATACTAAATGAAAACCAACTTAGTTCTTTTTATCCATAGTGTCAATATTTAACCTTCACCATACTGTTCAGTGACGCACAGTAATGTGCTAGTAAAACGTATAAAAGGCAAAGGAGCAAACACGTATCAAATAAAAAACGGGTAACAGATCACACGGTGAAGAGGGATGCTAACAGAAGGGTCTACAGTAAAAGACCTACAGAAAGCTACTCAGTGCTACTACCTCTGCAGAGCCTGAACCACATTTTGAAGACACTGAATAAACTCAAAAGTGGGCTTCTTGCATAGCTTCTTCATCAGAAGGTTGTCACCAAATAGTGCTAGAGAAAAGTACAGTGAATTGTCCAAAACATTCAAGTAACAAACCAGAGGAATTGTAACAATGCAAACCCAACAGCCTTTTTCTTATCACATTGCACTCCGCATTTTGCTCCTTTTTCACTCTCTTTTGGCACAGGTTTTTTTGGCTGGTGGTGATGTCAATTGTCTTGCTTTCGCTTACATTTCTAAAGCCATTTAATATGGCTTTTACAAAGTAAAAAAGGAACAGCAAACAAGGTACAGTACTTCCAAAAGTGAATTTTGCATCTATGTGTAATCAGCAGACTACAAAAGTATTTCGGAATAGGTGGGAGACTTGTGTTACTGGGTGGCAAGAACAAGAAAAATCAAGTGAAACAAAACTTAAAAGCAAGCTAACAACTGAGATTGGCCTCATTAAAGCAAATCCTATTAAAAGCCTTACCAACTTAAAGCTAGGCAAGGAAAGCATCTTCTGCTAACAGCATTACTGCTGTGACCCACAACTAGGAGCAGACCTCATGCCAGTGTCCAGGCCCCCAACCTTTCTTCACTTGATAACGCTTATTCTTGTCAGAAGAAAGAGGGACATGTCGTGATACCTGAAAACCACATTTGCAGAAGGCTACACATCTCAAAAACCAGGTGTACCCTGTGGGAACCAGTAATTGCAACTCAGACTTCCTTAGGATGCATACTGACAACTCAATACAACTTCTGTTTTTCAAAACCAGTTGCATGGCAAAAATTATTTTACTAGAGGATCTGTTTGCAAGCTGAACTACAAAATTTGTCTAAGTAATTGGAAAATGCCATTTTCCCTGCAAGATGCATTTGTCATTGCAATTGAAAAATGCTTTCTGATGCACTATAGTAACATTGGCATAGACAAACACATTTTATGTAATGCCATTTTCCCACATCATGCCTACTTTGACCAGGACTTCTAACTGTGAATCTAAAGTGAATTTACTTACTAATTTGATTTTGTCCTGCATCACAGTGCCCTGCCAGAAAGTGCTCTGTATGATTATCTCTAAAAGATACCCACCACTACTTGAAGAGATCAGAAAGCAAACAAAAACCCACAGAGAAAGGGGGAATCCCAACATCAGACAACCTTCGTTTGTTTTAATAACAGACATGATTCTTTTCATAAAACTACTTGTGTGGCATTGCCCAAATACACAAATCGCAGACATTCGGTTTGAGAATTATTTCATCAGAAGACAAAATGAAAGACTGGGTGTCTTTTCATTTGATAAATACAACATTTTAAGGGCATTAGTCTTCTTTTAAAAAAGGAAAAAAACCTCAAAACAGACAAAAATCCACTGTCATGTTACTACAGCGTAATTTCAGCATTCCTTGAGGGAAAGAAATTCTTGCACAAAGAGAAATCTCTTCTACTTCTTACAATAGTGAAGAAACTTGAGCTGTCCCTCAAAAACTAATTCTTCAGAAATTTTGTTTTATTAATTCAGAGCTACCCAATCGAGCTAACATGTTTAAAATAACATCTAAATAAAACAACTCGGAAAAGCCAGACTGCAGACAGCATCTGAATTCTTATGGTTCTCCGAGACAAGAACAGCGGACCTTCACTGAAGCATCTCACACCACTTGCTGAAGACAGTCATCCCTCTCTCTCCAACCTGCCAGGGGCAATTACACACAACTTCTAAAAGCAAGCAGTTGAGCTCTACCAAGGAAATTATGATTGTCACAATGCAACAGAATATTAAGGCCAGTGAATAATAACTGAATAGTTATAAATAACACAAATGTCTACTAAAGCCTGCTTTTCCAAAGAGAACCAGAACAAAAGCACAACAATTCTGTAGTGTACCAAGTGTATATTTCAATTTACTGTAATGCAGTCTAACAACAAATTTGGTCATAATTTACCAGATATACATAAATGATTTAAGTAATAAAAGAAGATTCAGTTCCAAGAGAATAAATTCATACCTTGAGGAAAAAATCCCAACAAAACAAAAGGGGGGAAAAAAAAAAAAAAAGGAAAATACATTAAGAATGTAGAGCCAGGTCCAGTTTCTAAGCATTAAGTGAGCAGTATTCTAATAAAGCAGATTTAGGTGAATTTCAGATATATATATATATTTATATATATAGACAGATCTACCAATTGTAAACTATGGTTTTAAAAGGGATAAATGGGATGGAAAAATCTTTATGCTATACTTACATATTCACAAAGCAGAACATTACTTTAACGTTTAAAATACTTTTTCATTCATATCATCTTTGCCCAACTAATTTCTACTTTGGACCCCACCAGAATTACACATTACTCATTTCAGTCTAGAACAATGAGAATAAAATGTATTCTTCAGTGTAAAAAAAGGCATCCCGCCCTCCCCACCCTCCCCAAAAAAAACTATTCATGTCAGGTTTACAATGATGTGGAAACTACCAATGAAACAAGTGGATGATAAAAAAAAGCATTTTAATTCCCATATAACTGTAGTTCAAACTTATCATCTCAGTTTCAATCAGCAAAAACAATGTCTTAACATTATGTTACTGTTCTATGGACAACAGTAAAGCTTGTCTCTTTAAATACATACCAACTTTGATCAGATGGAGCACCAGTAAGATTCTGTCCATCAAAGCATAATTCAAAGTTATCCACACAACTACCATAATTTAGTTACCTGATATAAAATAGGAAAAAATATACTCATTTTAAAATTAAACAAAGTTGAAAAATATGGTGACCCTCAATTGTTTTTTATACAGTACTGTCACACTGGCCTAGCTATGTGTCATGACAAATGCTCTGCATATTTACTCACTGTGACATAACAGTACATCAGACTTATTGTTCCAATGATTGCCTGAATTCACTTGCCTTAGGCTAAACAACACAGAGGAGTTTAAGGTGAAGGTGTAATGCCCTCCCCTCCCTATGAAAGGGGCCTGAAATCATTGGTACAATATTACAAGCTTAGGAAAAAAAAAAAAAAAAATCCAGGTGGCTACGAAAATTCAAGTTTCAATGCCTCCTAGAAAATCTGAAACAAAGAGCATAGGAGCACGTCCTCCTGAAAAGTAGACAACTCAAAGAGCATTATTTTGCTTTGGACTTTTTGTTTTTCTTAAAAAAAAAAAATTCCAGCAAATGAGCAAGTTAAATGTGATTTGTTTACATTAAATACTAACAACAACCCATGAAGTACAAAAGAATAAAAAAAAGTTTGTGTTCAATGATGAACGATGGGCACAATAGCCTAGTGTCCAATTCACATCACATAAACTAGCCAAAAAACGGACAAGTAAGAAATTATTGACCAAAAAGTTGTTTTAATATGACACTTTCTCCATTCCTTGTAATTTTATTCCGTGGGACTGAGGTATACACCAGGGAAACCAAAAAATTTAGAGAGAAGGGGGGCCTTAGAAGAGGGAAGAAACATTATTACATCAGATACCTTTTAGCATGACTGTCTCGTTTGATTAAGTGGCACAAGAGTTACCCATGCTCTGATCAGTCTATTATTTTCATTACTGGTCATTTCTTCTGCATTATCATTTTGAAACTGATGAATCAACAACAACCTTCTTTAAAAACAGACACTAAATTAATGCCATTAACAACTTCTCCAGTGCTTATCACCCATAGCACCTGCCAGCACAGAGCCAAAAGTTTTCAACCCAAATTTCAATACGGTGTTGGCAATATCTGTGACACATATTTAAATGATTGGCTTTCACCTATCAGGTTACGGGAGAGGTAAGGTTTGTATGGCAAAGACATGCTTGTGGAAAACAAGAGCCACTAGCCCAAATTAGCTTCACTGACTCACTGACAAAAGTACAAGTGGATTTGGGAAAGCTGTCTTCGTATTCCCATACAAAGTTGCAATTTTCTTCATTCATGTTAACAGATACATGAATGTGTAACATAATTACAGTTACTACTATGTCTGAATAGGACCCAAGTAGCTATAGCCTATAAATAATAAAAAATACATTTTTCTTTTGATAACTGACTGTAGATGTGAGGACTCTGTATAATTCAACCAAATGGTTGTATGCTGTACAGTCCTGTGCAAATATCATAAAAAAATTAATAATCCTTTTTTTGCTATAAGGCTTTGACCCTACATTTTCACAGCAACATAACTACCATCCAGCCTGTACCATATTTCGCAAGCCTTCAGTCCAAAAATTCAAACAGTCAATCCATACAGTGTCCATTTGCAGCACCCTGAAGTCATATGCTCTGTCAGTCATCTAAAGGCATACAAACTTCCCCGGCTTCATCCCATCGAGACTGGTCATTCTGTTCTTCTACATCATCACCGAGCTCCTCGTCACCTTCTCCCACTTCATTTTCTTCGTATTCTTCATCCCTAGGGAAATCTGTGTCCTGCACCTGGTCTGCTCCCTCTTGCCCTCCAGGCTGAGATTTATCTGCACAGTCTACACAAACTCCGTAACGTCGTGATCCATGTCTTATTCCAACGCTGGCTGCTAGCATGAAAATCTTCTTGCACACCATACACTTATACTTTTTATCCTTTTTATGCACCTATGGAAGAGAAATTTTTACCAGCTGAATACAGGCATATCGGGTTACAGTTGCACATAGTACTAGAAGGCTATTAATAATAACAATTATTAAGATAAAAATTCCTATTTTTAACTTTCCCCAAAGATACCCAACACTGTTCAGAGTAAGGAAGGACTACTGGAGATCTACTGATGTACTCCTTAACATAGGAAAGCTACTGCCCACAACCAAGCCACCTCCTTGGGGCTCAGCAGGTCGCCTGCTCTGTACGCAGGCGAGTGTTCGGCTCACGACTCCTCAGGGCACAGAGCAAGACTCAAAAGCAATGAGAGCAGCGTAAACACTTACACTGCACACAAGATAACAACTTGTTTAGAAAATTGCTTTTACAATTTTAAATCCTAGAAATATTGAGAACAAGCAAGAGTTATTAAATTCAAGAATTCAAAGAACAAAATTCTTCTTCCACGGACTTCTCCCTCCCAACACAATCAAAACCAACATCAACTTTCCAGGTCCCTTTGGTAAATTTTTTGTCCTGTATTTGAGTCTGTGTGTAAAATTAGAAGGCTGTTGTTGACCAACCATAAATTTTGATTTTGAATTTGTAAGTATGTTGCTTGTACAAGTAACCGAATTCAGCAACCATGTATATTAGTTATTATATAGTAAAAAATTAAGTTGAAGATCTCCTTCTTCTATCTAGTGTTCCCACAGCAGATTACATTTATGGGCTTAAATATCTCATTTGAAGTCCCATTGAAAAAGTTGCAATTTTAGATAAAAGAGAAATTACCACCCAGATGAGGGAGAAAAGAAATTAGGTCAAGATACAAATAGTTATTTCAGCTCTGCTGTATAATCTGTACAGCTGATACATGTGTCTTCCTCAGCCTCTAGACTCGTTATGATAATACTTCACACAGAGCAGAACGTTTGAGGTTTGTTGAACTGAAAGGGGAAGGGAGGGGGGGGAAAAAACCAGGAAAGTGTTCTGACTTCATCAGGGAAAGGACACTTCAGTGAAAGCACAGAACTGCACTAAGCTCACTCCATAGCTATTTTCACACTGTCTGACCTCATCTCCTTTCCTGGAGGAAAAAAAATCTTCAGCTACAAGTCCTGGTCAGAAACTGCAGGACAGAAAACTAAAGTACCACTCTGCTCTTCCTGGTAGACCAACTAACTCCCACTGTTGCTGTCCTGTCTGGTGAGCCACAAAGCAAGGAGCACGGCCATCAATGAGGCAGCAGCGCCCCAATTCTCTCAGCCTTTCTTCATATGAGAAATGAGCCATCCCTCCAATCATTAGCAAAGCCCTCCTCTGGAGTAGCTCCAACAGTTCCATGTCCTTCCTGTTTTGGGGACCCCAGAGCTGGATGCAGTGCTCCAGGTGGGGTCTCACCAGGGGAAGAATGCCCTTCCTCACCCTGCTGACCATGCTGCTTTTGATGCACTCCAGGAGACATTTGGCTTTCTGGGATGAGAGAGCACATTGGCGGCTCATGTCCAGCCTCTCACCCACCAGCACCCCCAATCCTTCCCAGCAGGGCTGCTCTCGACATGTTCATCCAACAGCCTGTATCCATACTGAGGGCTGCCCCAACCCAGCAGCAGCACCTTGGGGAAGTGCAATTGACCCCACTCCATGTACTAACCTTTTCTATCTACAAAACATCTTGCAAAATGAGGGGGTTTATAAAATCACAGCTTGGAGAAGTGTTATTATTTTCTCACCACCAATAGGATCTTGCTTTTATTACTGCCCTAAAACACACTTTGGATTTTATATAGTATATATTACAATGAAGTCTTAATTTCCTTACAGACTAGATACAAAGTACCTACAAAATACCCATGACAGATAATACTTTCTCTGGATCCTCAGATAAACAAGTACTCAAGTCAAAGCCTGAGTTATGCAACGTGCACAGGACAGGGTAAGCTGAACTGCTGGTTATGGTACTGGTAGAATGCAAGTCAGACAGATGTTTACTTTCTGCATCAGATATTTTTCATTCTTTCCTAATCTTAAAGCAGATACTACACTATAGCTTTGTCTAGTTGTGAAATAAACATTTCAGAACTACCCCAAGATATTGTGCAATTGCTGAATTAACAGGGTGCCCTCACAGAAAATGGTGACGCAGCATTATAGACCAAGATGTGCTGTTCTACTGCAGTAAAGCTAAGCCAAAATTGCTTTTCATTATCTACAGAATACTTATATACACTGCATCCCTTTATCATATCACTTTCAAAATAATCTTGAAATGACTGTCTTCATTGACACTGCATTTTCCATTAAGGAAGGAAGAGGTACAGTTATCACAAAGAGATGTTTATCTTCATCCATTTCAGATTAAGATAAGACAATTTACATTGTGTCAAATCAGAGAACAATTTCTTCCAACTACCAAAATACCTGAAAAACCCCATAAAACCCCAGTGGTGCATGTGCATACACATATATGAACACTTGAGATTACCTACCAAGGAATGTCTCTTTACATGCTCTCTTCGTGTAAACAGCTTCCCACAGATGTCACAACTGAAAGACCTCACGCCTGTGTGAATGAGCAAGTGTCTCTTTAGTGTTCTTCTGTATTTGGCTACATAATTACAGTGTGGACACTTCAACTTGTTCATGATTAAAGCAGAGGAATCGCCTACAAGATAAGAAGCCATCAGGAGAAAAGATGATGAAACACACACACAAAAAATATTTCAGTATGTTCTGCCTGGTTCACAAAAATAAACAGGTGCCAAAACAATAAAGCCAAACACATGACTTTTCATCAGCCAAATTAGGACAATGCCTGTCTGCAGAAAACACAAGTGCTGGTCAGTTCTGCATGTACAATTCTACTAGAAAAATACCTACTTGTAACCAAAGGCATTTTTACCACAAAAGTCTTATTTCATGAATTGGATTAAATTAACTACAATTTACCAATGCTCCATTTTCCTAGAGGTCAGTTATACCAGAAAACACTTTCTTCTGGATTAGAAGCCCTCTAACTCTGCAGCATTTAGACAGCTGCAATCTTTTCTCCCAATATTCTATTTAGAATTACATGCAGGAACTGTCTGCCAAGATCTGACCTGACAAATCAATAAAAAGAAATTGTAACTAAGTAAGAACAAATATTGACAAAAGGAGTAGGACACTAAGAGGTAGCAAAATTCTGAAATTCTCAAAAAGGAAGTTATTGGTTCAGATTTTACACATTTTCTACTTTGATCTAACAGTAGAAAAAATAAAAAGAGCAGAAAAAACTTCTGGAAGTAGCAATATCTCACTTCTTCCTTATGATGGAAGAGAACTCTTTACACAGTTTGCTCAAAGGATATATGCAAAACAGGTTTAATACAGCTGCCTATCACTGTGTGAAAAAGCACAACACAGGATACCATGACGTGGAGGAGGCCACACAGGAATACAAGGACGGTTTTGATAACAGCATACTGACTCAACTTACTACAGGTGAGAATTTATGAACATAATCATAACCATCTAGAAGCATCCAAAAAGCACTGGCTAAGGCTACATGGTTATGTGCAAGAGTTTCTAATGTTCAGGCTGGCAGGAAAAAACACAAGTAATTGTGTGTTACGTGCACATGCCTGCAGGTCTGTCTCTAGTTGCCTCCTTTGAGCTTCTCGATCCATCATAACATGGAAGTTACATTTTGATAACATTCACAAGTTTGCATTGGTATATTGGGGCACTCCTGTGAGCTGCATGTCAACACAATGTCACACAATGGCTTACATGGAGAAAAGTAAGTCCTATAAAGGCAGACATCAGGGCTGTAAGATATATGGCAATTTAATGGTTTAACAACAGGGAGACCTCCTAAGACCCAGGTTCTAATTTCTTGACTGCTAGCGAATTTCACCTCCTGATGACCAAATTTCCTCTACTGTAAACTCCAAAATATTTAAAATAAACCATAAGCCACATCCCCGTAACAGCTCAAAGTTAAAGAAAACAAAGATAAGCATTACTATTACCCAGTACTTTAGATAAAGTCTTCAGTAAAAAGAAGGTATGTATTTAAGGAACTAGCAACAATTGTTTTAGATATAGTGGTGTTTTCAGTATGTTTTCAGACAGAAAAATAATGACAGATAATTGCTTGATTGAACTGACAGAAGCAGGCTTAATTACAGCTGTACTGAACTAAAAACATTTATTGCAATGAAGTTTTTATTTTTAATAGCAAAACATATGCTGAGATTTCCTTTTAAAATTGTATTTCATTCTGTATCTTCACCATCAAAGTGTTCAATTTCAAAGGCCATTTATCTGCGTTTAGCTGAGTAAAGAGGGGGGAAGCTATCAGGTCAGCAAAGACCTCAGGTATCTTCACACGAAGTCACAATACAAGAACTGATATAAATCACATTCTGTTTGTACTCTTCCATACATTTGAATTCCTTTTCCTCCCTCCAAGGAAGTATTATCCAAAAGGGTAAATGATATGGAAGAAGATTAAATGTTTACATAATCTCATAACCCTCTAAACAAATGAATCAAATATAATAAGCAGTGACACAAAAGATAGAGAACCCCTATCAGAGGGAAAAACCCAACCTACTCTCTATCAGATACACTTACCATTTTCCCAAGCTTCTTTTGGCCAAGATTCTGGCAGCAGTCCATACTTAAAATCACTTGAAGTACCCGGTAGCAGTCCATACTTGAAGTCACTTGAAGTACCCGGCAGCAATCCGTACTTGAAGTCATTTGAAGTACCCGGCAACAGTCCATACTTGAAGTCACTTGAAGTAGCTATTAAAGACACAGTCTTACTTTAGCTTCCTGAGTTCCAATCAGTCATCAATCTAATCTATTTAGCAACATATATATCCTTTTTAAACTGTGACAAAAAAGTTTCCGACCTTAAAATAGTAATTACCGTATTTTTTCACATAGTATTTAATACTAAAACTAAGAAATAAGTGCATTCCTAATTTCAATGAAATGAGACCTTTGAACTACCCCCCACAGCACCATTTCTTCTTCCCATCCTGAGAAGAATTCAAAGCCCTTTTCATACTACACGGACTTTGATGGCAAGGATATGTATTCCCTCACTATCATCATGAGGGGGGGCTGAAAGGTTTTCCACTGGATTCTCTTTACAACTGCTTCGTGCAGTGACTTCACCTGGACTGTCACAGGCACCTTTATTTACATAAAGTATCCTACAGCTATGTCTAAATCCTTTTCTGAATAATCATCTCCATTACTCTATAACCACATCAATTCAAGAGACCATAATTACTTGGAATATAACCAAGTAATTAAAAGACTAGTTTGCATATTTACATTTGCTCTTAAGACAAGATCTTCTGCAGTTCATGTTGTCTTTGCATCCTTTTTTCCCTCTTTAAAAACACAAAACCATTCAGAAGTGAACAATGCCTTAAAAAGATCTTTGCTTGTTTAATTCTATACTTTATAACAAGTAAGAATTACCTCAGTGACCATGGAATCACAGAGCACAGAGAAGAGAACTATAAATAGTACACAATAAAGCCGCACTAAGAATTTGACAAAATCATATTTGTTGGGCAAAAACTCTTCTGGCAATAGTGTAAATCAGTGTTCCCCCCAATCCCCAAGACAGGAGTTTGCTGGAAAACATGAACTCATAAATCCATTACTTTCCTCACAGGCAAACAGCTGTTAAACAAACAAACTGCAGTGGTAACTGGCAGATTTCCTTTTATTTCTCTAAATGGTAGTCAGGTCCTCACACTGGATTCCCAATGTTGCCACTGTGAAAAGTCTTGAGGAGATGCATTCTTGCTTTCAAGCCTGAAACTATACATTTTAATAGCCCAAAGACTTCTTTTTATCCCTACGCTGTTCATTCTAAGGATCTTTTTGGGAAAGGAAATTCTCTTAGGCTAAACTGGCATTTCATGCAGCTAGTGGCAAGCTGCATATTTAAACACTTCCAACTTGCAGTTTTACTGGAAAAAAGTACAGATTACAAATCCTCACAGCATGAGACACATACAGTAGTTTCATTTACTGCTCAGGCAGCGTTACCACTGGCAGCAGTGACTTGGTCTGCAACATAAGACAACAGTTCAAAAGGATATCACTTAGCAAGTAGGAAGCTTATAATTCTATCCTATCCATTAGACAATGGCAAACAACAAGCAAAGCTGGATCATGACTGCCAAACTAGGCATTCCATCAGAGCTTTCAAAAAGCAGAGCTTGAGTGAATGAAGAAGAGAAATAGCAGTATTTTAGCTCATCTAACTACCTATTTTGGTACAAAAAGAAAGAAGAGGGAAGGGACTAAATCTCCCTCTCCTTTAAGAAACAAAGCAGTGAGGAAATTTTTTAAATTACTGACTCTAATAGCTGTTATGTCCAAAAGAGGCAAGAACTCCTTAGACTAATTTGGAGTGATGGACTCCAGCAATGGCATCTCAACAGCTCAAGGAATAGAACACAGATACCCTACAGACATGCCAACTACACATTCCTTTGAGGTGAGGAGGAAGACTTCCTTCTGTAATACACAAGAAAGGATTAGTGAGGAAGCAGTGTTGTACAGTTGGGGTAAGAGCAAAGATGACTTGATCTTAAGGCTAAAAGCCTCCAAATTAAAGCAGGCTTCAGGATCTAGCAGAGGAAAAAAAATAAAACTACTTTTCTAATGTTTAAAGTGTTAGGTCCTTTCTCTATAGATTTTTCTCCCTATACTAGAACTGTAGCTGAACGTAGCTGAACAGTGAAAGGTCAGTCAGTAATAAAGTATTTTAATCACTTTTCCCCCCCTTATAGGATGAATGTCTGTAAGATCAACAGACCAAGTCTTTACTGCACACAGATGAAACATTATGCTGTGTACAGGCAATATTGTACAGCTTCCTTCAGAACAAGCATACACCAAAGACTGACCATAAGTAAGAGATGGACCAAGCTGAACACATTTATAACACTGTCACTTTGACAATTCTTCTGTATTTAAGAGAACACAAATTAAATTTCACTAGGAACATTTATGGACACAGCTTGTATTTAAGTTTGAGGGAACTTAGGAGCTCAAACCCCTGCATAGTTCTAGATCTTAGCACAAGACTCAGCATAGAGCCAAAGAGATTTATGAGCTGTCATCTAGTGTAGGTAATAGCTACTAAATCTTTCAACCTCCAATTGGAAGAGAAGACCCACTATAACATGAAAGAACACCAGCACAGATACCACAAGAGATAAGAGGTTGCTACATATGCTTCACTCCCTGCATAGTACATGACTAAGTAGATAATAATTAAACCTAATGCTTATTCCTAGAATAATTCGTTGACCTAGAAAACCTGCTTTCTAGATTAAGCACACATTTAATGTGTTCAAAACAAAACCATGAAAAAGGCATCTTTTAGTGTCTAATTGCTCATCCAAACAGGATAGACTTGAATTACACCCAGACTGGAAGCTGAAAGTGCAATACCTAGCCTCTACTACGTTCCCCAGCTGCATATGGAGCCCATAGTCAGGTAAGCTTCCAGAACACATCATGTTACAGAGCCCTGGGGCTCAAAGTATCTTCTCCTATTTCTCCTCTCACCCAGGCTACTGGCCCCTGAAACCTGCTTGCAAAACTAGACATAATCATCATCTGACCTATTCTGGTCAACTTAAAGCCAGATGATCTTGATAGGAGGCTGAAAGCAACTATGGATGCAGTCGTACTGGTAGGCTGGGGGTGGGGTGCAAAGGGGGAAAGTATAGACAGGTAAGGCAGATCTTTGGGGGCGAAAAAAAAAAGAAAAAGAAGCCAATTAGAAGCAATAATATTCTGTGTGTCCAGACCAAGCCATCTGACCACAACTTTTCTCTGATCTAAGGTTACCTTTTTTACACTTTAGTTGATTTCTAAGAGATGTAAGTTAATAACTCAAATGTTAATTAGCCTCACACATTTACCCATTCTTCTAGCCTGCATGGATAAAAGGCTATCAGTAATGTGATCATTAATAAAAGTCAACAACAAGCAAAGCCAAAATAATAAGAAATAAAACAGAATTCAAAGAAGCTGATTAACTATCAGCACTAAAATTCATGCTATGTTGATTTGAGAAGAGATAAGGACAGTGTGAAATAAAATGAAGTGGTTGTGTAGGCTTTTACACCACTAACAAAAGCTATCAAAAACATTGTGAAAAGGTTTTATGTTCTACTGCATTTGTTCTCAAGAAAAAAGGTAACCAGAAGCCAGAGACAATGATTTTCAGTTTTGAAGGCAAGAGGTAGGGGAGCACCACCAAAAAGAGAGAACATGTCTAAGCCAGAAACATCCTTAGTTTGACAGGTTTTGCTCTTTTTCTACAACTAGAAACATGCTGATTTGCGGGGCAGAAAAGGAGACATTACTGAGTAGGAGATGATTTGAGAAATAATGAGAAGTTCACTGACAGAAGCCACAGAACAGGTCATTATAGAAAAGGACACAGACATGTGGTGCACTGAGGGAAAAGATGCAAAACTTTCCATTAGATACAGCTGTCTGCTAAGTGAACTTAACTTCTGTTTTCTTTACATATCCAGTGCCAAAATAAGAGAAATACTATTTTTTCACTACGTTTTCTGACACTGACTGCTCATCCAGATCAATTAAAAAAGACAGAAAGTAGACAGGATAAGCGATTAGGCCATAGCTTTCAAGGATTGTAAAGAAAGCAGTGGTAATCTACTGATACAATCTGGATTGCTATTAGAGAGCTGGATTTGTTGCTTATGTTAGGTAACACGACAGAGGAAACAGCACTGCCAAGACTGACATACTAGGAAGGGAAGGAAAAGAAAGTATCTTGCACTCCCTTTGTTCCCAGAGTATTCCTCACATCTTTAACCTTGCTTCTTCTGAAAAGGCTTATTCTGGAAGCACATTACTGCTCAACTGCCTCCTGCAACAGAGGGCTCAGACGTATTTAAGACATTTTGCCAACGCAATCATACTCTGTCTACTGCTCCCAATTGCTCTCAATTTTTACTATTTTTCATTCATGAAAAAGTGGTATATTGCCTTGACTATGGAGTCAGATCTAGCACCAACTAATGCTGACAGAAGACCACCAATGCTAAATATATTATCCACTTGCTTTTCAACTTGATTATCATACCTTTCCTGAAAAATCCCTTCCCAAGAAAGTGAAAGCTATTTTGCTGATCTCCTCCAACAACTACACCAGTGAAACACAAGAAAGTAAAGAACTTTCCTCATGCAGAACATTTATTTGTGGAGGAGTTAATTGTTCTCATGGACCATTTTTATTTAGATGTTGCTACTATCATCATCATCATCAGTATTTCACAAATGAAAAAAATCAGCACTTCAGATTGGTATTTTTTCAATAAGTCAATGCATCGCACTGGGACTCAAAAGGATTTTCAGGCAGAGAAGATCTGTAGACACCACGAAACCTTCCCCAACCCATTCACAAAAAAAAAAAAAAGCAAATTGACAACAGTAATGTACAAAACATTGCCTAGAGTTGTAGGCTCAGTGACAGAGCATACCGTGAGAATGTGAGGATCTGCTTGTCTTTGGGATCATCCCTCGGAGAGGTAAATTTAATGAATGGGGAAGAGGTTGACCCTCAGATGTTGCAGTGTTTTCAGATGACTTCTAAAAACCTATGACATCTTCAATACCAGATTACATAGGGAACGGGTCAAATAAAGTGGTTAAAGGTCCACCAAGGAACTTAAATCTTTTAATCAGGGTATCAGCTTGAGGTCTAAAGAAAATCTGACTGAGGGTTATAGCACCATGGAAAAGTAGGAAAAAACATACAACTCTTTTTTCTTTTCCAACACAGTCAAGTGGGGTTTATCCCTACAAGAAATATGTGTCCTGATAAGTCCATCAATCTTGATTTCTTCAAATACAAAGATACCTGTCTTTATTGTAAAGTTATAATCAAGTTGTGTTATGCTCCTCCCTTGTATCATGACAGAAGCTCTGACCAGCACTACATTTCTTGTAAGCAGGTTCAGCTGCTGTTTGTATCCTTCTGAAAAGTAGTTGTTTCTACAGCAAGCTGAATTAAATTCCTTAAGAACCCAAACAAAATCAGTCAGGAACCCTCTTGTTCCACCAAGGGCTGTTTTAATCTTGCACTTGTTATCCTTTCCCTCATCCCCACCACAGTACATGACAGCATTATCCAGCCTGAAAATCACAATAACAAATTATACGCTTGTAGCTTCATAAAGCTATTGGGATATTGCATGCAAGTCTCTGCAAAAATCAACACGGTCACTTCCAGAAAGCATAAGCAATACTTCATAGCTGTGTTCTGAAGTCTGAGGATAGGACACTTGTACAAAAAAAAAAAAAAAACCTCAGGCCCAGCTGAAAGACATACTCAAGAAGGGATGAAAATTGACAGAACAACCCTGTGAACAGACATTAAGAATATGATGAATTATGTTCACTGAGCTTTTATGAACTTTTGTAACTCACTGTAACACTGTGAGATGCTGACTGACTACATGGTTATTTTCACCATGGTAAATGGTTAATTGTAGGATGCATGATGGCTGTAAACAGTGAAGACTTTTTTAGCAGATTATCAACTAGCAGGGAAAATACTGTGATAGGTGGTAACATTCAGTGTTTTAGTTAAACAGCTACTTTATTATAGCTAAAACTGGAGAAGTCTTGAAAGCTTAAGTAAAATGTAAGTAAATATAAATGTAAGACAGTACAAGGAATTTCAAACCCATCCTAACTTTATGGAGCTTTTTTAAAGCTCACCGAAGTGCTACTTTTACAGAGAAGGTGTTAAATATAAACTCACTGGCAATGCTGGGTGAGAGGAAGAAGCAGCAGATGACATATCCTTATGGATATGTGTAGAAAAACTCATGTTCAGCAAGGAGCAGTTTAACATATTTGCTTTACTGGAACAAGAGAGGTAACAGATGCTTCAGAAAGCTTTTACTGTTTATTATCTAATACTTACCTAGCTGTACCCAACTGGAAAATTTATTTACTATAGAATTCAAGGAAGTGGCTTCAGGGATAAATTTTTGTAGTGAGAGGAGTGTTCTTAAGTGGGCTTCCCTTCCACCATATCCACAGTATTTATTTCCCATCACAAAAGCACCAGATCAACTCAAACCTAAATCAAGGGCACAGAAACTCACTCTGCATGTACTGACAGCTCGTAATCACTGCTGTTATCCCCACCAGAACATGACAAAGCATAATAGTAGAAACTCGTTGTTTCCCTTCTAGCGACCAATGGGACAGCACATTCCTTAGCTCTGAACATAAGAATTTACTATTCTTTATTTTTCTTCTTATAGAATTGTCTTATATCTATTCCAGATGACATTTTCTTATGCATTTTTACCTCTCAGTGCCTATTATTTTTGGTAGTTTTTCATCCCCACAAGAAATTTAATCCAAAACTAAAAAGTTATTGTATAACCTGCAAGTTACTCTACAACTCATTCTTGACATTCTTCCAACTCTCCACTCCTCCCTCTTCCACCTTTTCTTTGGCATAGAGGGAGCAGTTAAAAGAAGAGTGTTTAAGAGTGGAATCTACCTGCAAAGCAAAGAAAAAGGGCCACAAGTACAAGAGAAAGAATACCAAAAGCTGAAGCACAGACTATGGGTGAAGAGTAAGCTATACCAAGCCCTATTTCAGTCGCTCTTCTTGTTTCAAACAATACGCATGCATGCAAGAACTTAGTAAAAGGAAAGGTATTATTACAAAAATATTAGATATGGCTTCCAAAGGAGTTCTAACACTGGCAGAAAATGTAATTATGTACTTGGGAACATATATGCTGTGCTCTGAAAATACCAAGGAGATCACTAGTTGACTAGTATTTTAGAGCTCAGTAAAATAAACTTCAGTCTGCAGTCACAGAACTTTCAATGGTTTTCAACAGACACCACAGATGCTCTGTCTCCAATACAGTTCTTTTCATCAAGATGCTACCTGGATGTATTTTCTAATTTAATTCTTTACCATAACAAGTTACTGCAAACATTGGTGCTTCTGTCAGAAAAAAAAAAAAATTAACAAGGACTAAACATACTGCACTACCCATCTCCTCCATTATTTCTCCAAGAAACCTTCACAGCACACATACAAAATTCCACAGCATCCAAACAAGTATTTATATCTGTTGTTGGTGCCATCATACAGTACACATATTCTCTGTATTTCCATCAGTAAAAGAGGTTGAATATTTACCCAATATAAATCATCAACAGAAATCACATGCTAAATTGTGTCAGAAATCCGGTATTTGTGCAGCTAATACACATGTCCTCAGCTCTTGCTCCAGACCCTCTGTTGTCCTTTTTCATGGCGCTGCAACTAGAGCAAGTGTAGCCCAGTACAAGCAAAATTGTTGTGTGGGTGCTGAGGACTCAACATCCCCCATTATCTGCATCTAAAGGTGCTTTACTTAGGCTAGATCTAACCTGGTGCTGTGGACCCGAGGCCTATTAGCAACTGGCATGTTCCTGAAACACAGCTTCTATTGTCAGTTCAGCCAGAAGAAATCCTGTGCAGTCTAACAAAGCTTAGCCAGTGAGAGAAGCACAGGAAATTCACTTCAGAAGCACACACTCCCAAGTAAAGCTAAAGCAGACCTACCCAGAGTTCAGAGATAAAGACCAGAGATAAGTAACTTGCAGAAGTGCTCCTCAACACAGCTGCTTCTCCAAAGCTGCTCTATTGTGTCACACTACTCACGAAGCACACGAAAGTCTCTTGTACCGGAGAAACACATCCCCAGTCCCAGCCCGCACTGCTCTGCACTGGCGCCGTGTCACCGCGGTGCCCAGGCACCGCTGGAACCGCACAGCACGGCCGAGGGTCCCCACGTGCCCCCTGTGGGACCTCTGCTCGCCTGTGTCCCCAGCCCCACAGGCAGGAGCAGAGCAGGGCCCCTGGAGGGGACAGGACATCCACACTTCCTCGATGTTTGAAGCAGGTATACATTTTAAACTGCTTTAGAAACAAGACACATCTAAAGAACTTTGCTCCAGCTGTATCTCAAATCCACCCCTAATTTGGCTCCTAAATTGCAGTAAATTTTCAAAACTATTAATTCATCAAGTGAGGCAGGTAAATGACAGTACTTCAAATGTATACATTAACTATTCATACAGCATGATAATTTAAAAAATAAAAAGCTGAACTTAATTATATTGCCCCAAATGATAATTACACTGTGAACAGTCTGCTGCTTATAATTCTTTGTGTGACCGTATTTGTTTAGCAAACAGATATTTAATCTTACTCTACCATTTACATTAACCATAGATCCTTAAGGAAAAAAAATCCTATTAATTCTGTCACTCTCAGGATTTGTTTAAAGCACAGTTCAACAAAAATATATTCCCCTCTAATATGTCATTGTGGCATCTCTTGCCAATGTTTCACAAACCTGTTAGAAGTGTTTCTATTACAGTACCCAGGATTACTCCACCTTGTAGCTTCCCAGATATCCCAACAGTAAGAATCAGCAGAATGTTTCTGGGTGACACTCAGGTGAATATTACCAGAAAAATATTTTGCTAGTGTAGGGAAGGAAATTATAAAGGCCCTTGCCGTCCAACACTAGCCACCAGTTAGCATTCCTTGATTTTGTGCCGAACAGTTGCCACAGATTAAATACAAACGTAAGAATTTTAGTTTCTACCGGCTGCTAAGGATCCTCGTTTCAGGTGCCAAATGCAAACAGCACATTACATACTGCGTGGCACAGCCATTCCCCTCTCTAGCTGATGATCTGCCGCTGTGCCCCAAGGCAAAGAATCAGATTACCAATTCAGTAACCTGAACGGTGTGCTGACTTTACTAATCCAATCCAACACACCTTTACAAAAGTTACAGAGCCAGATACTTCATTCAATACTTTCATTTTCAAATGACATAACTGTCATCGAGCAATATTTACCTGCTTCTTCTTTAATAAACGACAAATCTTCTTCTGGATATGGGACTGATGGCTGCAACACTGAGCAATCTTCAGAGTTCTCTTCAGTATTAGGTGGTATATTATAAATAAATCTCTTTGCAGTTTGGTTTTTCCTTCTTGCTTTTCCAGGTTCTTGAACTGATTGTCCCTGTGCACCCATGTCATTCCACACGAAAACTTTTCCCTCACCTTGAGATTCGTTTTCAGCCATTTCAGGTGAGCTGTCCTGGACCCAACTGCAGTCATTCATTTGGTAGCTTTCCATTTGGCCCTCATCAATAGGGTAGGGATCATTCTCAGTTTTTATGCTACTTGCCAAGCTGGTAAGGTTTCGTGTTGCCCAGAAGCTGGCAACTTTTTGATCCCTTGGAGATAAACCATCCCTACTAACAGATCTTCTGTTGTAATCCACTACAACAGTCTCTGGAGCTTCCGATTTTATACTTATGTTTAAGGCATCTTTAATGAAGTTGCGGCAGGACTGGACAACCTCCGTCATCTGAAGGTAGCTGGCCACCGACATCACTTCAATGGCGTTTTGGCTCGTAAGCACGAGGTTACCAGAATATAAGAAGTCCAAGATGACAGAAAAACCTTGAACAGCGACAACGTCTAAATAGGTAACAGTGGTTTGGTTACGGCTTTCTTTGTTTGTAAAGCAATACAGAGTCTTAAAGAAGCGGCTGCCTGCAACCAGGATGTTCTTGTGAGCTCTGAAGACCCTCCCACTCACCACAATATTAACATCACAAAGAATGCCTTTCTTCCTCTGCTCGTTGAGCTCTTGCAGGAGCTGATAGCAGTAAGAGTTCTCATTTGGCCTGCTGTTAAAATCACAGTATCCTTCATTATTCAGTTCTGATGGTAACTCTGCCTCCTGCAATTAAAAAAACCCACAAACATAATTAGCTCTTAACGAATGCTCTCCTTAGTTCTTCAGTTCTTCATACAATAAGGATATGAAAATAAAATAAAGAAGATAACAAAAAAATAGTTTGATTAAAATTATTTATGTTCTCGATCACAAAGGCAGAAAGGAATATATAATTAACAAGGTATTTCTGAAAACTCAAAATCATGCTCTCATTCTGCACCTTCCACCCCCAAGTTTGTTTCAAACAGAACTAGCAGATTTGCCTTCAGGGCAAAGGAAGGGAAATTTCAGCCAAAAGTAAGGAAATATACAGTTGAGTGTGAAGTACTTGTTATTCCTTACCCACATACATTAAAGATTCAGGAGCCTCTCTTTCCACAGATTTAACTAGATGATTCTTACATATCCAAACCCTTGTTCTTCCCCAGAAATCTCCACTTAAACAATTACGCAGAATCCTGATAAGTGATTCAACATTTTCTTCAAGTTGAGATATGAATGCATAGATTAAGTCTGTATGTCCCAATCTGTCTTGAATGTTTTAAAGAAAACATATTCCTAAAGCAGATATAACAGCAAATATATTTCTTATACAGTTATACAGATTAAGCATTTATCCTTTGTTTTTAACTGTAGCAGGTTTAGGATTAAACAGCGTATCACGTGACAAGCAGACAAAATACTGCAGATGACAAAAAAACCCCTTGACTTAAGCTTCCACTGCAACACTTAACTAAGACTTTCTTGAAACAAGCCTCACAAACTTTCCAACACTGGCACATACTTATGCACACACAACCTTTTTCATCTGTGATCTCAAACACGGCTTCAAAATTTTGCTAAAACCTGCTATCTTCAGACAATCCAACGCCAAGAAATAATTCACTATTAAAGATTAGTTCAGACAGGGAGAGGTCAAGAGATCTGAACTGGATTTTAGAGCACGTAGAAGACTTCTAACTTCTGTTTAGATAATGATGATTCAGAGATGCTACAAAGCAGCAGCTAGGAGAAAGCAGAAAACAGACTGGCATATTTGAGACCATACTTATATGGGTTGACATATGCTGCCATCAAGAGCAGCAACAATGACAGTCTGTTTCATCCTAGACCTCCAAGCAAACAAGGAAAGTTCAAAACTGGATAGCTCCAAGCCAAATCATTATTTTCTTCTCTCATCATCCAGAACACCTCACTGATTAGGGAGCTGGAGGTGTTGTTAAAGCTCACCTGCCTCGACATTACAGGTCAAAATCAGTATTGAGAAGGTACCATCGTGAGCCCATAATCTATGCTGGGGCTAAAATATACGTTGCAGGAAAGTACTACCCTTAATTTGGGACTACGGCAGAAACCAACTACATACATTTTAAAAAATCACTTTCCACCACACAGGAATAAGTGGATTAAATCAGTACTCACCTCAATTTATAATCCCAGTGTGGATCACTGGAATCACAACTGAGGCTGTAACTGCATCTAAAATGGTGTTTACATCTATAAGCAGCAAATAAGGCCCAGTATAACCAGAACAGAAACTGTGCCATTTCAGCATCTCCTGCAGAGAAATTTCAGTCTGCTGTCACATTCAAGTTGCTTCTGAATCTCTACCCTTCTCAGAAAAACACTTCATTGAAGAGGAAGAAATAAAAGCAATTAGGCTTTTATGTGAAAACAAGCAACAGATCTTTGCCCAACCTCATCCTAATTTTTTCTGTGTACTTTCTCACACACCCCAAGTACTCCCTCAGATCAAGGCTGTGAAACAGTTTGCCCCAAATGTGGGACAGCTAAGCCTGTTACTCTAAGTTCTCAGCGGATTTTGGTTCTGGACTAGCTTCCTGTCACTTCAGCAACAGAGCACTGCATCGTTTCAAAACACCAACTACACTGACACTGGAGCAGATTAAGATGAAAATTATGGTACCCTAAAGTGTTGTCATGCTCGTCAATCATCAGTGACTTGCACCTCACACAGTAAATGTTAGGTAGATGCTATGATAGCTGCCAATTTCATTCTCTGAGAACACACTAAACACTGCATAAAATTTAAAAAACAACCTGCAGCAGTTCTTTTCTTTTGACAAATGTCTGATTAAATAATGGAGATAAGAGTACATTTTAACTGAGAAAGTATAAGTACCCAATCAAGCTGGGACCATAAATAAATTGATATTTACAATGAGGGGTTTGTGTTTCCTGAAAACAGGACAAGCCAGCAAGGTGAGGAGGAGCTGCCGATCACAAATGTGCTACAGAAAAACGAGACTGAAATCTTCATTATGAAAAGACCAGAAGGTTGAGTGGAAAAATGAGATATGATGCAACCTGTGTCCAAGCTAAAGGGGTGCGTGTTGGGAAGAGAGATCAATCAGTATTACAGCTTTAATTAGTATTATAGCTTTACAGAAGTGGGTGCACAAACATTTCTAAAACTAACTGCAGTACTAAAACCAACTGTTTTACTGCTGGTATGGTACAACAGTTAACCCTAGTGCCACAACTCAAATGAAGCCCTGACATCTGAACAGTTATCAAGTCTATGTGCACCAAGTGTGACAAGTAGAATTGACATTTATTATGAGAAAAATGAATAAAATAATATTACTTGGAGAGATTTAGGCACTGATACAGAAAAAATATAATACAGTTCAACAGGAGGCAAGGTGCAGAAAATAATTACAGGAAAAAGTGTATTTGCAAACTTCTGTTACTTACAGGACACATCATCATAAGGGTTCTGTTTTTCTAACGAGAACAACAAACTAATGATATTTGCTTAGATGTCAATTATATTTTCGGAATACAGACTCACATTCTCATCAACTAAGTTACCTCAACACCAAACCACCTTATTCTTTAATAAACACTAGTAAGAAATAAAAGATAAAAATCAGCACAATTTCATTTCAATTTGTGGAATCTACAGTGTTCTAAGTCAAAAACTTCTCTCTGTGGGTAAGATTAAGAAGTGCTGTAACAGAACAGAGACTGTTCAAGGAAACTAATATTGCGCTCAGTTTCAAATAGTTAAGACTTCTCTGAATACACAAAAAGATAAATGAATTCTACGTATAAAATAGTAATTTAATTAAACTTGCCCAAAAGCTAACAGGAGCAGAAACAGATGATCAAAAACTGCTACTAGAAGTTTAGTTTGTTAAGTTTTCCTTCTCCTACTGTTCCATCAGCATACTCTGTCCCTGGGAGGAAGAACAGTGAAGGCAGGAAGAATTAAAAGAAAACCCAAACCAATCTAACCACAGATTCCATCTCAGCTGCATGTACATGAAAAGTAGTTATGCCACATTTTTTTAATCCCTTCCCCACTACCACATCTTGCTCTACAGCAGCTCCCTGTGCCCCCAAACTAATTCTTACCCTGGTAAATGGCTCTTCTAACAAAGTAAGCTATCAGTAGCTTCTTAACCACGTGCAGCTACAGAGGAAAATGATGGCAAAATATGGTCCCATCAGCTGCACACGATGCTCCACTGCCACTGTACACACACAGCATCGCTCACAGACCACTCAGCAATTTCAAATTGTTTCATTAATTGCCTAATATCGAATTGAGTAGCTTGAGGTTTGGTAAAAACACTACATGAAAATACAGTACGTGATAGTCTTTACTCTGAGGCCTGACTTCCTCCTCAACTCCTTTGCTCTGCTAAGAGTAAGTCAAGAAGTTAACTTAGAATACTGTAATGTAACTCTTACATCTGAAGCATGACTTCCATTCATCACTGCTCACATAATGCAAACAATTCCAGTTCACATGGAAAAAATAACACATCAAAGGCCTTCCTCCTTTTGGAGAGCTTCTGCTTTAAACCAACATGCCTGTTAGGCTGGAGAAAGCTTTTCTGGCAGTATTTCCAAAACTTAGCTTTAAATTATGTCCAGAGAGAAAATGTTTTAAGATGGTTTGAGAGGAGGAACCCCCAGCAGCCAATAAATCCGCATCTTATGGACCTAAAATCATCAAAGAATTAAAATATTTTGCCGTGATTCCCAGCAAACATCCATTTCTTAAGATTCTTGCAACACAATAGTCTGTTTACTAAAAAAACAAAGGTAGTTTCAAGTTGATGATAGATTTCCTTAACCTATAATATGGAGAAAAATTATTTTAAAAACTAGAATAGAAAAAGATTCTCAAGGCTTTGGTCTTAGAAAGAAGCATCGGCTGACAGCTCAATACCCTTGAATTACAGCAGCTGCAACCACTTGTGATGTATTTTGGCATTCCAAATTAAATGTATCCCAAAAATAAACTGAAATCATCACTCATTTCTTCACGAGTGTAATATCCAACAGACCTATAGAAATTTCCACTGCTTTACTGTCTTAGCACCTACAATTTCCTTTCTGCGCTTGAGCGGTGGCACTATGCCATATGTTTATTAGCAGCTGCTAAACATGCCCTGCAGTTGAGGCTTGTCAAGTCCATAATACATGTGTGCTGTCTCCAACACAAAGGCTGAAAGATCTCTCCCAAGTTTCATTAAATCTAAACGGCTTTGCTGCCTCATTATGTATGTTGGAAATACGGTCAGGGTACAAATTACCTACTTTTGTTCCAAGTATCTGGTATCACGGCATTTAGAAAAAAATGGGGCTATTGTTTTGGTATTAATTTAAACATATGTATCAAAAGAAATTCAAGTGCCATTAAGAGTATGAAAGGATACGGAAATTAAACATAGAAGGGAAAGAAAACAGAGATTCTTAATCAGGTTTTTGATAAAGCAACTGTAACGTGAAAGTGCACCACAAAGAAAACTACACTGACTCCTGAAAAACTGCAATTCCTTCCCTCGTGAGAAGTTTTTAACGGAAATGTAATTGCAGAGGGATGCACCAAGCACTGTTTTCCACTAGAAAAAAACCAATCTCCGTACAGCTACCTTTGTCCCAACCTTATCTTTAATACAGTGCAGAAGAACCACTGACTCATCTATCCTACTGTTTCATTTATTATTACAGTTACTACAAATATTTTTTCTTAAACTAGCAGTGGTATAAAAGCAGAGATTCATTTTTACAAATATTCCCATGACAATGAAAGGTCTTCAAATAAACACTTACAGCCTTCAAATACATACTTACATTAACTTGTAGGCTACTGTGATAACAAGCCAAAATTCTGTCCTCCCTTCCACCCTCCCGATATTTAACAGTTTTACAACAGACTGAGGATAAGGGGACAGAAAGAAAAAAAAATAGTAAACTGAGTAGGGAAAAAATGCTTGGAATAGCTTTTATTTAAATACAGCTAAAACGGAGTGAGAAGCTTCCAAGTGTAGCAGTGATTAGCAGCATCCACTAACACAGGAGGCTACACAGTGACAGAACATACTTCTACAGAGTAATCATTCACAACTCCAAGTTAGAAACTAGGCAACAAGACGGTAAGGAATATGCTGCAATAGCATTATGCAAAAGTGGAACATTTTCAAGGATAGGAAGAAGTAACAGAAACTAAGAATGAAAGTTTCTTCATTAGAAACAACTAACTGAAAACAAGTTTGGCTAAAACACTGCAGAGTGAATAGCAAACCCCAGAAGACTGGAGAAAACTGATAAGATGACCTACTACCACGAAACATCTGTAACAGTATCAAACTACACTCACTGAAAAGGTAGTATTAATCATCTTGAAGGTGAATGTTGCCTTTGTAAATCCAAAAATAATATTTTGGATAACCAGTATTTGTGCACCCTAAGGTTTCCCTTGCAGTCCTGCAATAGCTTCATATAAAACTTGCATACATTTTCCAATTAGTTCTAAGAAAACTATCGTTCACCTAACGTTTTATCAGTCATCCTGTGATCCTGATATCCTGCCCAAACATTTGACTAGCAGCTCTTGTCCAAGGTACCCTGAGCTCCTTTAGAGCGCTCAAGCAATAACCTCAATCTAACTACCGCATTATATTTCAGACTCCAAATAAAGCTATTCCACCAAGGTGGGTGTTTTAATTAAAACTGCATTCTAAATGCAGAAAAACTGAGTGACTAATCAATTAATTCCGGCTAACAGCCTAACAATTCAAGGACTAGCCTAACCTGAAGCAACATTAGCTAATGCCCGCAGGCAAGTTTAACGCCAGCGAGGCGATCGAGCGAACTTTAACAGCGCAGGCATCCCTAGCAGAAAAGGCTGCAGAAGGCTGCGGATTCAACACAAGTATTCTTTAGGGGCTTTTCATCCACATATATTCTAGGGCAAGCCCTCCCTCATTCGTGAAAGCAGCCAAGAAACACGGGGATTTGAAGTTCAGCGGGGAACGTGAAGAGTTTCACTACTCCTATAGCGTTAGAGGAGCGCTGGCATAGTAACACGGCTTTCAGGAAACCACATGTTTATCTCAAACACACACCAAGCGATTGCAGACTTCTTGCTCAGCAACTCAATCTGAAGCAACGCAACCGGGAAAAAAAAGATTTCAACTTGAGTACACGGAGTTATCCGATTAGTGAACCGGGGCCACACCGCTAAGCGCGGCAGAGGGATTCCAATTTCACGCCGCCGAGCCCCCATTTCACAAGCGGTCGCTGGCCGGACACTGGCCTCCCTCCGCCTGCACCGCAGGAGGAAGTTGTAACGAGCGTATTTAAATCAGTGCTGTGACACTGGGATTCGTACGCAACTTTTTTCCCACATCGCCGGTTTATCTTCACGAGATAAACAGATGAACTAATGAAAGCGGCCCCCGCCAGCGCCGGAGGGATAGCGGGAACGGAGTACAGCCACAAACAACAGCTCGTGCTGTGTTTGTGTGCCTGCCCACATCCAACGGGAGAGTGACCCCAAATCCCAGAGGGGGCTCGCCTCCCGCTCCGGACGCGGCGAGCGAGAGCAGCGCGGCGTGTCCAGCCCGCCGGGCAACAACAGCCACGAGCAGCCATTTAAAGAAGTTCACACACGTGGGCACAGGAAAACCTCACCGATGCGAAAGGGG
>VZTA01010640.1:0-41612 GCA_013398855.1 Mohoua ochrocephala | reverse complement strand
AAATACGAGTTCATACTGGAAATGCTGGCAGCCCTCTTAACTATTGTATAGTAGTGAGCACAGCTGCAACACGTTAAATATGCTGAAAGTACATTGGGGAAATCGAGTGGCTCAGGGGCCTGGTAATAGAATAGGGAGTCTCAAAGCTGGGTCACCGGGTTTGGTCATCGCTGGGACTGAAAGTCATTACCAAGCAACAGCTGCTCAGTGATGTCCAGGTATCAGCTACCCACAGAGAAATCCTCCACCACAGAAATACATTACTGCGACTGGTGATGTCCAACAGCCTTCCCAAGGGTTGGGAAAGGTAGGGGGCTGCATCCCCACAGGTTAGCTTGAAGGTGAAGAGCACCTATGACACAGAGGGGACAGACTTGCGTGGTCCTTGACCTGCACACCGCCCAGTCTACAGAGGGTGTTGGTCACCAGCCTATGGCCACTGGGTCTTTTCAGGGCACTCAATTTTGTCAGAAGGATGGTAACCACCAAAGACTGTTCCTTTCTCCACATTAATGAAAGGACCACATCCATCCCATGACACTGCCAGTTTCAGAGGAATTCTGGTGATATTGGTTAAATGAAGGTAAAAAGCAGATGACAAAGTACTTTCTCAGCTCCTCAGTTTCAATAATGCTGAGAATTACCAAATTCTTTATTATTACCTCTTTCTTCGTTCATAGACACCTATCTTTTTGCATCAAATTATAATCCATTTCAAGCCCAAAGCAGCAGTCAACTTTTGCATTAGGAGATGAATGCAAAGAGTTCCGCATTTCTTAGAAGCAGGCTGCCTGCTTGAGAGCAGCCTTTTGCACAAACCAAAGTAGCCAAAGCAACATGGGCAAATGAAGTCCAAGTCTGCTGCTTCAGTTTTCTCTAAATGAATTTACGGGAGTAAATCAGATAAGTCTCTCCGGTTTACACTTATCCATACATGCTGCGGTAATCTCTACAAAAAGCTTTGATTTATTATAGCTTTTTTTTGTACACCGCCATTTCCTACCCGCCACTGTGTACTAGTCCACGTGAATGCACAGCAAGCAATCAGATCCTGACATACAACAAAGAGGTTCTTTACTTCTTTGTGATTTTGTGGTTTCCACACACTGTCTGATTTGCAGAAGTTTAGGTTGAAACCAAAGGCTTTTTGGGCAGCTTTCCTGAATTTCTTTCAGTTATTTGAGTATTGTAGAGGTGTTAAAAAAAAAAAAAAAATCTTTATGTTTATTTTCTCTGGCATCCAAAAATCAAACCACCATTGCGGTCAACGGTAACTTCAGAGGTCCTACGAATGAGCCAAGAAAGAGCAGTTCAAGCTTTTTCAAAGTCATTTTCCAAACCCTACCTGAAGCAAACTCTTCAGGCTACAAAGCAGCTAATGGGAATTGCCTGCTACCAAATACTGCTCTGAAAATGTCTCAGACGACAGAGAGCACCATGTTCTGTAGCCAGAGAGGAAAAAGCTGGTGGGTCAGTAGTGTGGTAAATGTACCAGAGTGAGTCTTTGACCCAAACTGGATGATCACCCTTCTGTGATCAAGCACTGATCAGGCAGCTGAGTCTGCCATGAGTTCAGTAAGATGTCTTTTACATGATGGTAAGAAGATCTCTATGCTTTGGAGGAAAAAATCATAGAGCAAGCAAGAGAAAAAAAGGCCAGCTGGATGGTATACACATATTGCTGAGATGAACAGTAAATTATTTGGGAAAAAAAAGTCTGAGGGAGAATAAAACATCCTGTGAATTCAGGCCATACTTGGCGCATAATTGTGACCAAAAGAATGAAAAAATTGGAGCTGTCAAAAAGCAATGTTTCCACCATATTTCAAAGTGACATGTCATTTCAGAATTTATCTAAATTTGAAGGGGGAAAAAAAAGCCTAAAATTAGTTCAATAACCCAGAAATGAAAACAGGGTGATTATAGATATTTTGTCTTTGTTCTTCTTCTCACCCTCTCCCCAGTCTCTAAGTCCTCTCCGGGAGTGGAGTCAAAACAACATTTTCACAACTTTTTCCATGTCACTACCCTCTCCCTCTGCACATTTTCACTTGAAGACAAGTTTTAGAGCTATTATTTGATTCTGCCCACAAAGCCAAATTTTATTATCCACAGAGAATTATATATGTAATAGTCTTGTCAGTCCTAGCCAGAGGCAAAGGGTAGCCTCAGAGGTAAAGGAAACAAGAAACATCCAAAGGAAGATAAATAGGAATGAGATGATAGGCAAATGGCTAATGCTCCCATCTTTTGTTGAGAGCTGTGTGGATAGAAAAATAGTGCTCTAATTAATTCCAGAGTGACAGGGACTCGAGGGCTGGGTTCTGTGCACTGCATGCTTGTGAATCTTCATTATATGTGAAACCTCTTCCTCCAAAAACCAAACAAACCCTTGTTTTGTCTTTCACATCAAAAGATGCATCATAACTAACAGCAGATGTTCTGATAAACTCCAGTAGAGACCAGACTCTTGGCAGCCACATTTCTGTTCTGCAGTGACTTTTCTAGGCACACAGAAAACCCAGTTGCGGGACTGAAAAGTACATGAAATTGTTTTCTGGTAGTATTTCCTGTGGTATTTTCTGTTACTATCGAGGAACTGCAGCATCGTGAAGGACTGTCTTCTGGTGTTTCAGTTCAGCGTCACTGCAAATGGTTAGGAATGCAGGGAAGTAATGCAGAAGTGGACAGCTTGAAGCATAAAATAGGAACTAGATGAGGCAAAATTTTTAGCAGAAGCTGTTTGCAATTTCAATGGTTCAAACTTCTGTAATACAACAATCACGGTAACATGCAGATCTTAGTGAATTCGAAAAATTTGGCTTGAAATCCTGGCCCTGCTGAAATTAATTACAGTTTTGTCATCAACTTGAATGCTACCAGTATTTCACATTGTTTTAATCCTCTGAGACAGATGCCAAACTGTACATTACTATGCAGGTATCCAAAAGATTTTTATACCACAGACAGATCTTCATTAATAAATTATCTCTAGCAGAGATGATTCTGCTCTTGTTTTCAGATTCAGATTGTAATTCAGTGATTTTGGGTTTTTTTCAGTTATCCAATTGTAAATTTTGTGGCCCTACGCTGCCTGCAGACTTGTTTAATCAAGAAACGAAATTTTATTTTCTGGCAAGACGGCCATCTTGTCTAGAAGCTGTAGTAATTAATAAAGATAAGGACAACCAACCTTGGAACAGGAAAGAATCAAGTCTAATAACAACTTCCAGTAAGAAACCATCTAATAAATACTTGTTATGCACACTGAGAAGAATCCTTAGGCTGAAATGCTGCCATAAATTATTCATATGGAAGTTTTGGACGGTAAACAAATTTATGAAGATAATGATCTCTTTGCAATTCATGAACAAAAGTGGAGGGAGGGGTCAATCCCCAGAATAAACTGCGATGTATAAATCCACCAGCTGGAGGCATAAAGTACTGATGCAGAGATTCACTGCAGAAATTGTAAAATAATCCCTGTGTGTTTTCTCCTTCCAGAAAGACAGCTTTGAAGAGCAACTACAGAGCCAAATAATTTAGCATATCCTCATTTGCCGTTCTTGACCAGAGCACTAATCACAAGTTAGAAATCAAAGCCTTTGGACTATAATGGGTGAATCAAATGAGAACTGTGCACAGCATTAGCCTGTGCCTGCTTAAAACTAACAGCAAGCAAGCGTGAAACCTTCGTCAATACAGACCGCAAGGGGTTGTTGCAACTTTGGGAAACACTGATGTTCATTTTTGTTTGATGTACCAAACTGCTTTTCCTCAATTGAGGATTCATACTGACTGACTAGGTGGTTTAATAAGCTGAATGAATTTCACAATGGCAAAGTTTACTTCCAGTACATTTATTTAATGGCTGAGGGAACTGATGAAAGGGAAATAAAAATCTGATGAGGAGAAAAAAAATTAGTCTAGAATCTAGACTCCCCCAGGACAATTTCTTGTGCTTTGTATCCTCTGTACTGACAGACAACATATTTGCTTTCTAGCTAATTACCAACAAGACTAAAATTTTACATCTTTGATGTGTATGAGATCAAAGAATATTAGGAAATAAAAGTAAGATTAACATAATTGTCTTGTACAGCTATAATAAATTATGACTACATATACAATCAGACACCCCGCTCATCAGGAAGGCATAAACCAGAATCAATTGAACTATACAAGAATCTTGTTTAACTTTGTTTCCTCTGCAGCTTCTCACCTCTCCTGACACCCACCACTGGATCCCAGATGGAAAGCCAGGAAAGAGGCCCTCTCCCAGCGGCCTATCTGACACCCATGAGATCCACAGAAGCTCCTCTTTCAGTTGTTGAGCCTTGAAAAACCGTAGCAGCCTTGTGCAGACACAGCAGGCCGCCAGTAGGGGATGAACTAAAGGATTTCCAGGTCCAAAATCACATATCCCTACCGCATGCTTGATCTAAAGGATTAACTTCTATTTACTTTTTTTTTTTACTACTATCGTCTACCTAACGTGCCTACACAGACTGGGCACCAAACCTCTTTGGGAGCATTTTGTGGTGGTGCAGCCTTTTCCTATTGTGTATGTAGGACACGATTCTCATCCGTCAAATCGGTGGGACAGTTAGCACGCTCAATTTAGGAAAAAAGAAAAAAAAAAAAGAGGAGAACCGATGCTTTGATGTATACCTGCATCTAATTCATCATTACCATGGCTGGAATAATGTGTCAGGAGTGTTGCATTTTCTTTAAACTGTCCATGAGAACAGTGCTGCCCTATAATAACTGATAAACACCTGGCTTTGATTGATTTGTCCTCAGTCTTAATACACACAGCTTGTTTGTTTACTCCATAAATATCTTAGTATTCCTATTTCCTCACCAGCTCAACTGTGAGAAAAAAAAATCAAAGGCAGCCAAAAGTAACTGCCTTGTAAGAGTAAAATGGGGTGGGAATGTTTGGATCGCTCTGGCTCATTAAGGTGTCGTGAAAGGTCTACTTCTGGCTAGGAGCCGTGAGCTACTCCTTCAAGCAAAAGCATTTTGAAGGTTTTATTTGTCATCAGGTGGCAGTGACAATGAAAAACGTCTATTGCACTTCAAGACAGCTGGTAATAAAGCAGCACAGGGAACGAATGACAGAATAACAGTTACTATACCACTGTAGCGTCTAAGTTTTTACAGCCACTCAGCTGGAGTTATACCATTGTATTAAAAGTGGTTTAGGGTATAAAAAACATTTGGTACAGAGGGGTTCTCTCCCTCCCCGTTGCTGTATGAGGAATCAGCGCAACAAAATTTGGGAAAAGCGGGTCTTTTGCTTAATTGAATTTAGGTATTTTTAATGTGTGGTTTTGCTTTAGTTCACACTAGGGCAAGCCCGAAAATGTTCCTGACAACTGCCTCATTCAGCACCCTTGCAAGCAGCTCCCAACAAATCCCAGTCTTCAAAGGCACATTGTTTTTGTTTGTTCTCATTGTAACAGATGTTTTGTATCATGTACTTCAACGAACTAATTCATCTGCAGAGGACCGCCTACTCTGGCTGGTGTGCATCCAGCTGTGGAAATAGCTCAAGTGTCATCTGTGACCACTTTCATTCCATTCTTCTGACCTCACAGGATCTCAGTGACCGCATCCAAGCCCATTAAAAATAAACAGACCTGAGAACATCCTTTTAAAAAATTTCCAGCGGAGGAGTAATGCTACTCTAGGCAGGAAGCCTTTCTGGAAAGAATGTAACTGATGCTGAAGGAAGATTCACTCAGCTCTGCGAGTCTCCTCCAAACCATGTTGCCTTTATCATACGAACTACCCAGTCAATATTAAGAGGTAACGTCATGTGTGATTTTGATGGAGCTGAGAGCTTCTGACTAACTCAGTGCCATATCAATTAGCCTGAGCACCAGACAATCAATCACCACTTCTGCTCTAAATGTACTGAGCTCCCATTAGAAGCTGCAAATACCGTGAGGCTACTTCATCTCAACACACTGAGCCCTTTTATATACTGTGGCTCGACTGTAATATATTTCTGAAGTAGAAACAAAATCAATCTGAATTGCTCTGGAGTGGAAGCATATCCCATTAACAGCTGTGCACCAAGATTAAAATGTATTAGTGGATAAAAAATAGTCTGCGGCTGTAAGAAGACAATTACTGCTCTCTTAAAAGTGACCAGATGAAACATCCAATAGCAATAAAGAATAGACTTTCAGAAAATGCCTCTAGAATCAGTTGGGATCGCTTCATCACAAGTCAAAACATGCCTGGGATGGTGCAACCATTCCTTGATTAGCTTCCTTAGAAGCAGGAGCAACAAGTTGATTTCTGAATTTATTGAGAAGTCGACTGCAGTTTCCCACAGGAAATAAGTAGTTCCTGATAAGATGCTGATCATACACTTCAATATTGGGTCCACTGTGTTTGCTAATTACTTTCAAACCACTTAGTCAAGTCACCCATTAAGAGGAAATGATTCAATTGCAGATCCACTGAACTGAGAAACTAGGTGACCAAAACTCCTTGTGGAGTTAGAATTATCCACCTGTGTAAGAGGGCTCGCAATATGTCAAACCAAGTAGTTAATTTTGGTTTTGAGAAGCAACTATGGCTGTAGTTAATTAGACAGCTTGGAAGGATTTTTAATATTGTACAACACCAATTACTAGGATATTTCAGAAACATTTCGGAAGCCTTTGAAAACCTTCAGGAGAATTAGAGCCTTATATCAATCATCACAACTGATTCATCGCTTTCAGGAAGTTGCAGTCCAAGCCCCTTAAATCTGCAGAGAAAATTTTAAAACTTTCTGGCAACTGCACTGTATTTTAGAGATGGTAATTCATCTTTTCACTTCAGATCAGGTGTATTTGCTATAAACTTGCTATTTGGGTATATCTAGGGGTCACCTGCTTCAAGGTTTAAGCAGATCACACAGAAGCATGAACAGCTGGCTGCAGCTTGTGACATTTTCTGTAGTTCCTAACTCAGAGGTCAGCAAAATGGACTCGCTCACGGTGACGCTAAAGAACTTCACATTAGCGTTCACTGACTTCACAGTAACTCATTAACCGGTGATACCTGGGGTAAAAATGGGTGCCTGACAGAAGACTCTTTTGGGATTTTAGGTCTTTGTCTGTCACACATTCTAGCCTTCTGCTGATTTGGCTGTCGCTTGGTTTGTTTGGCTCGGGCTTCCACTTTGGAGCATGTCAGAATGATAGATAGCATTCTTTGAAATAGAGAAAATACTTCTCAGAGGGAAACCACCACATTTGAGTAAAGCAATTGTCCTTTAGCACATACAACATGCAAAAGTAATGCCTGTGATGCTCCTATGACTTATACTGGATATTGGAATTGTTAACGTCAAAGAGTTCCATCCCTTGTATTTATCCACAAGAATTTTACCAGCACAAAAGAGTTAACATAGCTTTTTATGCTGCGAGAAGCAGAACAAATATTGCATAATGCCTGGTTACATATTGTCCCAGCTTGGCCAAGCAGATGAAAGGAAACAGCAAAGCACAGTCTCATACTTCACTCGACACAAGAGCACTCATGGCATGTTTCTACTTACTCCTTCACTTGTGTGTTGAACAAAATAATGAAAAGCAGCTCAAAGAGGATTCAAATACTTTGCATATTGTGAAGGCAAGCAAATATCACCACAAACAGATCATTGCTAATCACCACACCCCACACTCTCAAAGCCATGACCTGTATCACCGATTTTTATCTGGAAGACAGATTTGAATGGCATGTAAAACTCCAGGAAGAATAACAAATGCACACATTTTGAATATTGTGAGAAAGTTCTCTTCAATTATGGTGTTTGAGACTTCCCCAGCTCTGTTACAAGATGTTTATAATGAGTTCACCTGGCTTACGCACGCGTCCAATATATTTTTTTTTTCCTGAATGGATGCAGTTACAGGCATTGGTACATCTATATTATCTCAGCGAAAACATCCACGGTTACTATCCATGAAGCAAGAAGTCCAGAATCTCAAAGATGTGCGCATCACTTGTGCGGGCCAAGCAAAATGTTTTTCAGGGTTATAGCCAAACCTGAACTTTGTCACCCAAGGATAAATAGTCTTGCTTTTCTACCCTGGAAAATGGAGGTAAAACAAAGGAAAGGGTCAAACTAGTTTGGAGTTCCCAGGACCTACTCCAGGTCCATGCTTTTAACATGAACACTGGCATGGATTGAAGGAATGTTTGCTGTATGAGTCCAAATCTGAGCTCTGAGCCATAACTCTTCCCTTGGCAGCAGCAGCAGCAGTACCAGCACACCCTTTCAAAGACCAGTTTCCCCCCCATCACCGTGCTCTAACCAACTGCCTAAAACTGGCTTTATAGTCATCTCCTGGTAGAACCAACATGCCCAAGGTGTTGAATACCTGTGAAGATTTAGGCTGAAATGTTACAAAATTGGATTTCAAGTGAAGGTTGAAGACGTGAACAGGATGTTACTGTCTGCAGAAAGCAGCATGAAACCAGGGGAATTGCACAGGTCTTTCTCTTCAAATTTTTCTTATTCCTGTGCTGTTCCTGGGGGAAGACGTGGCCTGTCACAGCTTTAGCTGTCATGATGAGTATCTTTGCTTGTTGCACTTGGAGCGGAGTTAGCGAGGGAGCTAATACAGCTTTGCTACTTCCACAGACACAAATCAGGGAGATGGGGTTCTGCATCTGCCTGTCTATCAGAAGCACTCAAACTGCTCCTGACAAATGTCCACCCCTTTCTCTCCCTGAAGTAAGACTTGTGACAAGCACCAGGAAATGATCATTGCATCAAACACTTCATCCTCATTTAAAATAAGTACATCTAGAGCAATCCTTTCCTTTCCACAAAAATGACATGGCCCGCCAGCAGGAAGAAATGTCAGTGGTGGAATGCATACAACCACGCTTTTCCTGAAACACTGCTTGTTCTCCTGGACCACTGAACTCTGGGTTAGCCAGGAACAGCAGCGGCAGTGCGGATGAACCAGCTTTACAATGGTAGATCTCTTCCCCTACCTGCCTACAGAAATTATACTTTCAGCCACAACCCTGTCAGATGTGGGACATCTGTGAATGTGACACCCACCCTCTTGGCTAGAGGAAGGCAGTAGACTAGTAATTTCCAAAGCTGTTGATAGTGCTAAAGAGGAAGGCTATCAAGCTGGGAGCTGACACAGACTCACATCCTGTGTGGATTGGGCAAAGAGGGGGTGCATAATGACTTGCAGATTGCCGTACTGCAAAAGTACAAAGGCTGTTTGAAAGCAGGCTGTGTGCTGTATGAATCACATGCAGCCCTCTTGTCCCACCACGGAGATCAGTAGCAGGGTGTCAATCCTGTGATCCTCAGCTTGAAGTCGAAGTAATCATCCAAGTTATCCCAGACTAAACCCCGCATGGGGACTCCACACTCTCTGAGTTTACAGCATTTTAGGAGGCAGAAGTAGACAGCTGATAATGAGGAACCCAATTGTCTTCCTGCTTTGGGATGTGCATGTATGGTTTGCCATGTATAGAGAAAAAATAACTTCCACTCAATTGTTCGCTCAGAAAAACGCAGTGGTGAAAGGCCACATCTGGGATTTGGGGTAGATGTTAAAGACAGGGGCTCTCCTGGGCAACGAGACCTGCAGTGACATTACAAAACAGGTAGCTTACTTAAGAGGCACAGAATGGGAAAGGATGTCTAGCAGACGTCCTTTAACGAGAGGCTGTAGTCAGTAACAAAAAATAACAAACTGCATTTAAATCGTGGTAAGAAGAAGTGAGATTTCAGCCCCTAATTTCCAATTGCTTGTTAACAATAGGCTATTTGATAAGAGAACCTACCCTGCTGGAAGTGCACCTCTTTGGCAGGTAGTCCAAAGGTAGTGGCTTCACTAAATAACAACTTGCCACTCCTTCAAAATTCTTCAGATTCTGTTGATCTGTCACTGTGTTACACAACTCATTCTTCATCAATCCACTATGAAACAGCCAAAGAATGTTCAGTGTTTATGCTATCACATTTCACTATTTGTTTTTGCAGTCATGTAATAAATGGGTTGAAACCGTGCTCTCGACAGCACGGCAGATACCACTGACTCACAACAAGAGGCTTTGTGGCAAACGCTGCTGAATGCATGGACTTAATCCTAATTCACACCGCTCTGAGAGGAAAACAAGGCCACAAGGTTACAACTTGAAAGCTGTAATTAAGCAATTACTCCACTTCAGCGGGACTGAAATCAGTTTAGGAAAGATACACATGATTTGCCTCTGTACTGTAAAGTTTAGGTCAATATCATACTCTTTCTAAAGACATTTGTAATGAAAAGAAAGCATTTGACCCATGAGAGTAAAAAAATGAATGTCAAATACTGTTAGACCTGACTACATTCAATAATAAGCTACTGCTTATGATATCTTGAATGTTTCCAACTTCCAGGGTGTCAGCTCACAGTGTACATTTATACATTGATATAAAAAAAAAAATTCTTAGCACTGCCTCTGCAAAAATAATTTAAAAATAATTATGCTATTAAGATGCTTCAGCAGTTACAGTTGAGAAGGTGTTAATTAATCAGCCACTTACTCAGACACCTCAATAAGTACACCAGGAATGAACACAGAAGGGAGAAAAAAACAAGGCAAGAAAATGCTACATTTGGAGGCCAGAAATAAGATTCACTGTTAAGTCTGTCTGAGACTTTGCAAATGATATTCCAACACCTAACAAAAGGTTTCTTGCATAGATAAGTGGAAATCAAGGAGAGAACCCAGAGCTTGGCTCCCGATGCAGGGAGGATGGGGGACACATTAAAGACACTTCAGAAGTAGCCCCAGCAGAATAAGGACACTGTCTCAATTTCCTACATGAACCATCAGACAGCAGAGGCAGCACTCAGAGAATGAGTGTTTGGGCAGAAAAATGAATGCAGACAAAGGAGATGAAAAACCCAGAGAAGTCACTGAACTCAAGGTGAAAAGGGGAACCAGGACTGGATCATCTCTGTTGCAGAGCTGGAGCACATAAGCACAGGTCCAGTGGCCAGCACTAAAGGATATTAATGAAGATAGAACATAGATAAATCAAAGATAGATCTAGCTAACCTCATTTTTTAAAATAAAATGACCTATTTTCTTGACAAAGGACATGCAGCAGATCCAAACTCTCTGAAGGTCAATAAAGTATTTCAGGCAGTGCTACGGCCCGAAATTACTAAACTTTGGGGATGATAAAGGATTAACTAAAGCGGAAATGATAACAGGTTGTGCTAAAAGACAAGCTATGCTGCTTCAGTGGGAGGGTCACTAAAACCTCCATCAGGATTGTTCTCATCCAATGTTTTTAATAATTCCCTTGAATAATAAGATTTGGGGAAATTGCAAAGTTGTAAGGCCCATTAAGTTAAGTGGCAAATTAGACTACCATACAGGAAGGACTGGATTAAACAGAGCAAGGCACAAAGTCATGAAGACAATTAGGCTAACATGTGGTTTCCTTTATCACGTAGGAGCATCTGCTGGAAATGTGGAAGAAGGAGAAAACCTAGGTATATCAGTGGATTTCAGGATGGCTGCATTACCAGTCACGAGCACAAGGGAAAAAAGATATTTTACAATGCAGCAAAGTCGTCCCAGAGAAGAGAAGGAAGTATTAATGCTGTTTGCACAAAAGGCTGGAATCCTGTGAGCATTGGCTGCCCCAGAAAAATGAATTCAAAGTGGAATAGATCCAAAGAAGGGTCATTTTTGCAGCAAGAGGTACAAAATCCTTATGTTACGGCAAATGCAGTGATGTTAACATAGCTAGCCGAAAAATGAAAATGCAAGTAAAATTTTTGTCTATAAATTAGTGTGGTGAACACTGAGAAGGGACAACAGTTACTGAACGTAGGAAGAATGTTTGACCAAGAACTGATGGAGGCAAAATGAATTGGAGCACCTTTAGGTTGGAAATTAAAACCAGAGTGCTAAGCCCCAGAGCAAAGGTGTTTTGAAACGAACCTCCTGATAGGATTATCAAGAGGCATAAAATCAAACTATTTAATCAGGTTTTGCAGGGGATTACGTAGAATGCCACTGAGATTAGCTCAGTTGGTTAGAGCATGGTGTTAATAATGCCAAGGTTGTGGTTTCAATTCCTGTATGGGCCATTCACTGAAGAGTGGGACTTGATGATCCTTGTGGGTCTCTTCCAACTCAGAATATTCTGTGATTCTGTATGGTTCCTGGACACAGGAATTTTGAATTTTATAAACTGGTCACTAAGTCCTTAGAATCCATTATTATAATTTTTTACACAACTCCTGCACCAGAAAAATCATGATGCAATTGTAAGTAATATATAGATTAGCTAGTTTCCCCTACTTATGTAAATTGGTCCTTGAACACACTCGGTGTAACATAATGGTAATTTATGGAAGTGCTTTTGTTCTAAGGATTAAGAAGGTGCCAGAGTCTCCTTCATCAGCTTATTGCTGCAGGCATGATTCTCTTCTAATTCTCACTGTTTCACACCTATGCAATTCAATTTTCTTAAGTGAAGTTAACTCTTGATTTACACCGGCAAAAATCAGATCCAATATTTCCTTTTGCAGCTGGGATAGATTTATTTTAATAATTAACATGAAAACCCTAAACCCCAGTAGTATCACTGTGAGGATGCGTTTAGAGGCATCAGTCAAGATGGGTCCTTGTGCCACCAGACTTTTCACAAACTTCTACTAAAAACTATTTAGCGTTATGAAAATTTTATAATCTAAACAGATTGGGATTAAAAAAAGACAAATCTGAAACTGAGCCTGAGAGAAAGATGTTTTCTCCAAGGTCAAAAAGCTGATCAGTGGTAGATGAAAAAGTATCTGTCACTAAGTGCTCTAAGCCTACATGTATTCTTTGAAGCCCGTGTGAGGAAAGGCAGGCTCAGGTCAAAAAGGAGCTGCAGCAAAGATAAATATAGCTATAAAATACATTTGTAGCTGAAAAAGTATGCATGATTTCCATTTGGAATTTTCTTTCAAAACCAGCTGAAGCCTCTGGGACAAAACCCCAAATGAATACCCGATTTTAAAAAATAGTAAATTAATTAACCTTGAAGATTACACCTTGATTCATACATCATTTTCTTACAACTCAATTGTTTATGAAAGGACATCCTGTCAATAGCCTAAAACTTGACTTGATCCTTCACTAACAAGAATTCACCTTTACAACTTTGACAGGTTGTGCCAGTCTTTTTAAGTCCTATTTTGGAGTTGTCACAATTACAGTGCTGCCCTGGCATTACTCTAGTTGTAAATCACAGGCTTTACTCAAGAATCCTCTTCGGGGTTTGCAGAACCCCAGAGCCTGTTTCCTTCTCCAAAGCTGCCCAATGTTTCTTCTGCAATGGAAATGCTGATTTCCTGCAGTGCGGGGATAGGGTTTGGGAGGCAAAAAGGAGAGCCAGGTCCCCTTCTGCTTGTGAACTGTCCTCTGGTAACATCTTGTATTCTTAACTGTGCTATGGAAATGAGAACATCTCCATCATGGGAAAGGCACCCAGAGATCATTCCCATCCTTGTCACCAACTAGTGTGAAACCTCTGTGCTCTCAGACCACAGAGCGCATTCGAAGCTCTTTGCTGTCTGTGGCAGATGAAAATTGTTGCCTTTCCCTTCCACCATCACAGAACTTGCATGTTTGGCAATTGCACCACACGACCCTCTTTGCTACAAGCAGGCTGGGGTCCTGCTTACGACACACACGTCGTCTGATGTGCTGTAAGCCAGCAGAGCAGAGCGCTCTCTGCGGAAGGTAACATCAGTATCGGCTGCAAGACAGCAGACAGTGCTAGGCACAAACTAAGGGAATGGTTCATGACGGAGGGTAAATTTGAGAGGACTGTAATACACAAGTCACATACCTCAGCCTGTTCACAGCACGCATATGCACGCATAGCCAGAATGCAGTACACGGGGCAAAATAGTTGATGGTGAGCTAAATTCAGCACTCTGCTGAGCCCTTTACTTTCTGCACACTGATTAATCTAACTCTTGGCCTATCATTAATAGCCGGTGTTTACACAGCCCATCACTCTCTTTTAATCCTATCATATTCTGCCTACTTATTAATCTGCCACCTGGAAAGTAACTGACTTGACCAGTGCTCACCAAATGAGGAATTTTTGCTCAAAATGGCAAACACAACATATGAATCTTACAGATTTGTGTTCAGGATTTTGACTTTGTGTAAACCTAAAACTTGATGGAAATGCATGTCTCCATGAAAACAGAGACATTACATATATTAATATGAAATAAATAAAAGGTTGCTGATATTCTTAGGTGATGTACATGGAGCGAGAAAAGTGAAGGCAGAATGCAGGCTTTGTACAAAATTAGAGATCGATTTTTTTAAAAATGCACTTCATTCTTCCACAGAAGGCACTCTAATGTCTATTGATTAATAACTATCTTTTAAAAAATAGTCCCCTTTGATAAAACTGCTTTTAAACAGCTGTTGTGTTAAGGTTTTTCTTGACAATGAAGGTTGATGGGTAAGGTTGCATCTTTTCTGTTAAAAAGAAATCAATATTCCATAACCTCAACCAGAATTTCCTGGCTCCAAAAAACTCTGGGGAACCTTTCAAATTTAGTGTCAGATGCCTTCTTTTCCAAATATCTTTTTCATTTATGTTTATAGATTTATATGAAACGTAGACGTATGTTTTTTTCCACTAATGTAAATGTCTCTAAACAAATCAATGGTTTATCCATTTAGTGTTCATGCTACCTGTAGAATATTTGAACAAAAAGAAAATTTTAATAGAGCTGTGAAGTCTTTTTAGGATAAAACAGCACAGCACAAGTTCCTCAAATGCAAGGGCTTGTCTACTGGAAACATTTGTGGTTCTCCTGTCCATGTTTTCTAAGTGAATCCATATGTGGTGTGTCTTGCTGCCATCACAAAAAATGCTCAGTTTCACTAGGGGGCTCTAACAGAGTGTCAAAAAATGTTGGCCATCTAACTTAAATATATCTTTTTTTGGCATTCATATTAATTTCTACAACAGCAGAACAAAGAACTGGAGCAATATTTCAATATGATTCCAGAAGCATTGTATAATCAGACTTAAAAACTGCTACACTTGAGTAGGAGATGTAACTTGGCGGAATCGCTTACACCTGTTTTCTTTTAGAGGTCTAAGTTGGTTGAGCTCGGGCATTGCTTTTCTGTCCTGAGTACTCTCCCCAGCACAAAAGAAGGTCAGCAAGCACGTGCTCACTGCATCTGAAAAACCCGCTTGGGTAGCACCGAGACAACATCTGTGTGCAGTGGGTGCTGGGTGAGAGGGAGGCAGAAATGACCTCATGTGAGCCTGCCTGCCCCAAAGGAACATTGCCAATTACTGTCTTGATTATCAGAGTTATAGAATTGGCAGTCCTCGATTTTCTGCCTCGGGAAACACTGGAATTAAAACTGTTCAGCAGAACTTTTTCATTGGTATTTGGTTAGTTATTTCAACCTTTAAACACTTTAGCCTGAAGAGTTCAAATAAGTTCATGTTCAAAGGATCTCTTAAAAATACACAGCTAAAAGCTGAAAGACTTGCTGGAGATTCCAATTTCTAAGGATTATTTCCTGTTTACTTTTCATACCAGCTAGCTGAATTCTCACATTTCATCTTGGAGGCAGGACTCAACCGTCTGCAGAGGACATACTTTGTTTTCTTACACTCCAACAGGCAAACTCAAGATAGACTCCTGGCTCTGTTTACTAAAAAGGTAGAGCAATAAACGTGAGGTAGAGAAAGCCGTCTTGGGAGAGGGATGTGGATTGGAGCACAAGGAACTTCTTTGTTCCAGAGCGTAGGAATCAAAACACTGAAACTGCTGTGGTATTTTGGGTATTATCCAAAACAGCAGAGTCGCTAGTGAGAAAATGAAAACTGATCCATTTCAGTTGAACAATTTGTACCTTTTATGCTACATTCATGCACAACAATCAAAAGGCAAGAATCTGGATTCCTTACTCAGCCTCGCTTCTCACCAAAGCAGGGGTTTTACACTGCTTATGAAATAAGGCATGTTTTTGTTGATGCTTTTAAAGACAGACAGATTACATTCAGCCATGGGCCACAGGAAGGACAGCAGAAAAAAATAATAAGGGTGTTTGTTAAGACATTGACCTTTCTAGAAGGACTGTGAGGGCTTGAGAAACTTCCAGAACAGAAGTTCTCCCCAACATACTTTATCATTATCAACGGCAGATTTTTCCATAGGCTGCTCTGCTTGCACCTTTCATGCTGCCACTGGCATACTCCTTCTCCAGCTATTATGTAGAAACTATTCCAGACTGACAACAACATCTATCTGTGCATACCCAGCGATTACTTATGGTCACACAGTTTTACTTGTAAATAAAAGAGGGTAAGTGTAAAACCAGCGTGTACATTGAGTACAAGGGTAGCACATTTCGGTTCACTAAAAAAAAAATTGCCTTTAAAGAGGAAGAGTACTTGTATTTTTTGTAATAAAGATTTGAATCCAAATATTTTGAACAAATGTTCTCATTAGAAAAAATGAGATTGTCTACATGTGAACTGACATGTAAACATGTTTTTCAAAGTATCCCCTGAACTGTCAAACAGCCTTCAGGGACTACAGGAAAAACACAACAATACGGCAAATGTTATAAATCCCCAGAATTACTCTTATCCCATTTATGTTTTGATTCTGTCATCACTATCCATCTATCCTCATCCTGAGGCAGTAATGAAATACAAGACTTGTTTCAAACACGGAAGAGTAAGCACTGTACTTTGAAAGATATAGTTAACTAAACTGAGCCTAGACTACCTTCAGTGCTTTAAATGTTTTGCCATTTTTAACCCAAACTCCCACTGCTATAACCCTCTTGGAGCTTGTCTTCCATTATCGCTATGGAGAGTGACCAGGGCACATGGCAAAGCAACAAAACTGCCAAATTTTAGGAATTCTTACTGGAACACAGCGCAGTCAATGTGGGAAAAAGTGGTGAAGGTTCAATTTAAAAAGGAGGCGTTTTTCAAAAGTGTCTGAGTCACACATGAACCTCCAGGTAAATTTTTCGTCATGTCCACATGATTCAGGAATCCTGTTTTCCAAAGCTCTGAAGGTTGTGTAAGCATTAAGATGTGAGAAGTTTTCATGTGTGACCCTACTATGCCAGCAGAAGTTTATTTTTAATACTATTTATTCAAAACTAGCAATGCTACCTCAACCCATTTAATATTATTTTTCCATGGTTCTTAGAGTAAGACCAGCAAAAATCACTGACAACCAAAAATAAAACCCCTTTAAAAATTGTATCTGCAGTTGTTTATTAGCATCACCCTACAACATCAGTTCTATACCTGCAGAGTCCTTGACTGTTCATCTGACTTTCTCCTTCTAGGACAAAAATTCTCTGACTATTATTTTCTTAGAAAATGTAATTTTGGTTGTTTTCTGTTTTTAAGGGTATCGCAGAAGTAAGAAGACAAACAAGGCTGAGAATGGAAAGCAGTATACACAAATATTTTCCAGTTAATATACATGTCATTTTTGTTTGTTAGGGTCAGAGATTTATCTGGTTGTAGTTAAAAAGCTACAGAAGGAATTTGAGACACCATCTTTTACTCTAGTGGGCTTTTTAATCCACCAAGTAAATGGATACAGAATGCACACACGCACAGATCAGGAAAATGTGGCTGAAATCGAAATACAAAGGGAAATAAAGGAGCAAAATGTCTGGCAGGCCGACCTACTGCAGGGGATATCACTGAAGACAGAGCTTTGTATTTGCTGCACGGGGAGGCAGGTGGGAAGGGAGACGAGATGGGCAGGCAGAGGAGGGACAGGCAGACACAGGATGGTAGTGCCGCGCAGCACAGCTCTTCCCTCCCGTCAGCAAGCTTGGCAGTCTGGGAGAACACTGCCCTGTCTGTGCACGGCACACTGAGTGAAAAACCCCCTTTGTCTCCTCTACAGCATGGCTCTGCCTGGCTTTTTGTCATGAGGGACACTACGTGATGTTAAATTTTACATAAATATCAAGTAGGTCTTTCTGTCGGAAATGAAAAGCTAATCATCCAGTAACATGATTTAGTGGATACTTATAATCAAAACAAAGAATTAACCACCACTGTCTGAGCAATTCAAACTGTGCTTTCTGTATGAGTTCATCTCTACTCACAAAGAATAACAGAGGCTTAACAAAATATTCTCCTTCCTGGGGCAAGGGGAGTGTAATATTTATCCGCAGTGGTTTCCAGGGGGACATCATATGCCACAATCAATCATCTCATGAAATATTATGAAGTAAAGTGGCAGCAATTTAGATAATAACATGCAAAACTAACTTACAAGAAGAAACAAAAAGCTAACCAAATTAGAAAGTTTCCGGTTTTATCAGCTCACAGGGTTACCAAAACTCACATCCTTACTTCTGCCAACTTTATTGTAATCTTTTCTTCATTTTTTTTAAAGCCACAGAGGTGCCTAGAATAGAGTCTATAGTTAGGCATGAAACTGCAGAAACCTAAAACGGACACAGATTCTTTATTTTCTTTCGAAACAGACCATTAATTCTGAAGTCTCCCTGAATTCTCTGCGTGGTAATACTCTGACAAGTTTTCAGATATTTCTGAAAAAGAATTCATCTCTGAATGAAACCTGGGGGATGGTAGTTCTGCCTTTTTGCTTTTATACTTCTTCGGTACTAAATGCCTCATGTTCTCTTACTTAAGAACATAATCTTTGGAAACATATGGAAAGAGACTAGGATTGCTACAGAAAACACATGGAAGCAACCCACAACAGCAGTGACACTGGAACAGAAATGATACACCACTTATCCACTGTTCCTCTGCTTTTCCACCTAGAATCACACTTCCTTTTTTTGACATGACTCCCTGGTTGACAATGAACACAAATTTAACTTGGCATATTGAGGGTGCCATTCACTATAAAAGGCAGTTTTCTCCTCATGTCGTTACCAAGGGGTAAATACATTCAATTACCACATCAAAATACCTCTTGTAGTACTGCAAAAAATTGCTTTGCTGAATATTGTCAAATAAACCTCAAATACACACATATCCACAAAATCTGGGATTGGTAAAGTGCTTAGGTTTTCCTTTTAGAAAGGGAGTCTTTCTGCAAGGATTGGAGAGTCTTTGGCTTCCACAAGTCTGGTAACTCATCATATACAGGCATCTAAGATTTCTTGTGCTCTGCTATTAAATCCAAGTATTAGAATACAGGACTGACGTTAACTGTGAATTTGTTCAATACATTTCATCTCCCTACAAGGAATACAGCCACAGCTTTACTCCACTGAGATGGAAAGTTCCCCCAGGGTCTGCAGAGAGGTGCAGCACTGCAGCAGGAGGAACTGGGTGCCCAGTTAGTCCCATGCTGTGGTCCCTGCCTTGTGAGAGAACTGAAGAACTTGCCTCCAAAGAGCTGAGGGGTGTGGAAGCGGGGCTGCAATCTGGGATGAGAGACTTGTGCTGTTAAACAGATATATGCAATTATATCCATGTTGCTGTAACTGTCACCAGAAGTTACACTACTGTGAAGTCAAAATATTTGAACAAAAATATTAATAACAAACAATCCTAAGCCACAGACCTTCATTTTAATTTCGCTCTTCTTGTATAAATCAATGTATTGATGATTATGTGGAATATACATTTAAATTTTGATTAATAACACTGTTAAGTGGATTCATACCTAAGAAACTCATCAAAGGTAGAAATGTAACTAAAGTGACCTGTATATAGTGGAATTCAGTCTGGTGTTTCTTCTCATGTATCACTAATATTTAGGCAAAGCGCATCAAAACTCTTCTGTGAGGTAAACAAAAAATCAGCTGCCCTATTTCTAATGAATGTTGGTTAGAAACATAAAGCAACCTTAAGTAGTATAAATTGACAAAGATGACACTTTACTCAGGACAGCAAAAAAAACCAGTTGACTGGTCAAAACGTCATGGAGATTCAGATTTGGTAGAGACTCTCTAAGACAGTGCTTCACCCTTCTCCACTACATTGAAATGCATTACTGAGGCACTGAGGATCCTTTATATAAAAATGCACAGGACGTTTTTGATGGATAAGCATTTAAGGAATGGTCACATGTTGATCCCGGCAATTCAAAGTATGCAGGAATGCAGTTATCCTGCAGTCCCTGACGAAGAGCTTGAGAAGCAACACTTCAGAACTTGTTACTCTCTTACAGTCAATGCAATTAGATAACACACCCATCCTCCCCTTTCCACTAAATCAAGTGGTGCTCCTTAAAGAAACAGAATCTTTACAGCAGAAGGCTCTTGTCACAGGGAGGAGCTGGCTGCTCTTACATGACCCAGGACTTGATTGTGGCCGGACAAGCAGAGCAAGACTACAGTGGAAGCACTTTTAGCCAGATATAACCAAGTATCCACTTACTGTTGGTTGCATAACATATGGCGGATGAGGCATCCATGAAGTACTCTGGACCTGCACATCAAATACTTTTAATTAGCATAGAAAAGTTTAAAACTTAAAGATCTATTTGAATATATTCTCTCTATTACAACTAAGGTGCTAATTTTGACAAAAGACTTAAGTCTTATAACTCAACACAGAATTAATTTACGCTTTGTAAAGATATTGACAAAGGAAAAAGCTTTCAAATTTCATCTGATAATGTTTTCCACCAAAGTCAGAAGTCTGAGTGATTGCACCACTTCTATGAATCACAACATTTTATCTCGTAAAGCTGTCTTCAATATTCCACGTTGTCCTATTTTTTCATTTGCATTGTTTGCTTTCATCCATCGGTGTAATCATGAACATGTCATCCAACCGACAGTGCAGGAGACATAAAACGTTCAAAGTTTATTTTCAAAAGTATCTGTATGAACTTTTAAAGGTATAACATTTTCAGAGATCCCAGAATGACTTATTCTGTTTTCAGTAAGAACTGCAGATCTAATTCAGAGTTTTTGAAACTTATTCTAATTGAAAGCTTTCGTGGCAAAGCTGGCTTAAGGAGCCTGCCCCTCCAGGATCATTCTTAGCCTGAGCATCCTGGAGTCCATTCCCACCAGAACTCCATATGCATCACCAAAATCTTTCTTTGTTGTTCTGCCTTATGACTGACGTATATTTCAAGGATATTAACAACTTTACTAAGAATTAAACACATTACAGAGTGTTTGCATATTTGTGGTGGCATCTCTGAGCCATAACTCCCTCTTGTGCTATGTGTGAATGGCCCACATGCTACCATAGCTCAGACTCAGCCCCAAGAATTGTGTATTTCAGTTTCCTTTCGCATCAATCTGGGCACCACGACACACAAGTACACAAGAGATGTAGCTGTGCTAGAGCCATCAGAGGGCACCTCTCTTGCTGTCGCAGAGATGGGTGTGTAGTACCTCATGCTGACCATGCACAACAAGGAGAAAGCTACCAGGTTCCACTTCTCCAGATGCTCTGTGATTTTGTTGATGAAGAAAGTGTTGAGAACTAATTGTATAACAGTGTGCTTCAACATTTGTATATGTTTGTCAAAGTCTATTTTTTGTTGAAAAGCAAGTTCAGCAAAACATCTTCAGAACCAAAACCAGCACACCCACATGCGAACACACCCCTACTACAACATTTTCTGCTGTGAATCCCCATGAGTTAAAACACACATCTTGCTGCTGCTCATTGCTCCCACTCTTGCACCACTGCAGTTCCTTCACCGTGCCAGGGCGAATGTCTTTGGGCTTACACTGCAAACTATCTAAGAAAAATGATACGGGTTAAAAAAAAAATAAAAATGAATGGTTTTGGTGCAAACACATGAAACCACAAACCGATGCAATGGTTCAAACCAGAATGGGAAAAGGGAGCAACTGTGAACTCTGGAGCAGTGGTGAAAGTAAGTGTCTGGGTGGCCTGAACTCAGTGGCCTGGATAAGAGGGAAGTAGTATGGCTCTTAAGCCAGCTTTGCTACCGAGGAAATTGTGTGTGAGCGGCACTTGCGTATCGCTGGCATTGACTCCTCTTTGGTGCTGCCATTACTGAAATTTACTGAATTTACCTCATCAAAACAACTTTTGTTTGGCAAGTGCTACATAGCCATCTAAAATAAAATAACACAAAAGTCAGAGAGAATTACAAGAATCGTTTATCTCTGAAGATCAAGTTTCAAGCACAGTTACCCCCCAGAATTACCTGTAAGCAGTACGATACCATCAGCAACCCCCGACCCCCAACAAACCAACCCTGACATTAAGAACACCCCACCATGCAGCTTTTCAAGTTTGGGTAGCTTATTTCAGGTAAGACTCAGGGTTGGAAAAGCACTGATGGCACAGGACAGAAATAACTAAAATTGGAAAATGTATAGGACAATGACCAGCTTCTGTGAAGTGATATGTTCCCAGAGAATGGCTAATAATAAAAATATACAATCTGGTTTTGACTTCCATCTCAGAAAGCCAAAACAAGACAATAATTTCCCAGTGGATATCTGAGAGGGATATGCTGAAAAGAGAAATTCTGAACAACACGGCATGTAGCAGACTAAAGAACGATTTCAGGACACTTATCCTCAAGTAATTTGCTTTGTCAGGGATTATTGGATAAAAATGAGTACTTTTAAAGGATGCAGTTACTGGAAAAAATACAGCTGAGGTCAAAAGGTCAGAGTATAATGCAGTCAATATAAATTATTAAAAAAAACCACTTTAAAAAATATTTGGCTAATGAAGGGGAGCCAAAATGAGGAAACAGTTCAATAAGAATAATAAGCTTCTGGTCTCGTCAACTGGAAATTAAGCAAAATGTTGTTTATCAGAGAAGCTGATTGAAATTAAGAATTACAGTGGCTTTCATTACTGCTGTAAAGAATGCGGGAAACACTTAAAACTCTACTCAATGATACCTGAATATTACTGGAGAGCCCTTTGTTAGAAGTGTGACTCAAGAGTGCAAGCACTTACACAATTTTCTGTGGCATACACTCTGCCTACATCCACATCCAAAACATAATTAGCTGGGAAACACAGGAGACAAGTGCATATCTGACGTACCTGATATGTAGAGACAGGGGAAGCAGCAATGAATGGCGTGATTGATGTCTGTGGAATCATGCGGTTTGTTGGAATACTGTACGGTGAGGAATAAAATCTGCAAACAAAGAACAAAAGCGAGATTTTTTTGAACCTTTCGACTACTTAGGCTCTGACTAAATAATTCACTGCCTCCTGGGCAAAGACAAAAAGACTCTACACAGGTAATTATGTCCATCTATTTCCAAAACCACAATAAAAAAGATGTGATAGCTCCATTGAGCAGATCTTGAAAATGGAAAGGAGGAGGAATATTTACACAAAGCATATTTTTTTTCACTTCAACTAGCACAAATATAGAACTTCACAATACAAGAAGCAATTATCTGAAATGCAAAGACAGCTGATTTTCCAGAGCGCTAGCTAGTGAAAGGAAATTTCTTACGCGATATCGAAGACAACATTACCGATTTCCTTTTTACACAGGGTACTGTTTTCTTTTCATATCCTAGTGCTTCAGTGCTGAGAATAACACATTCTATATACATGCCTAAATTATTTTATTAAGGGGTGGCTACAAAAATACTGGCGGAAATTTTCGTATTCATCTAGGCAGGGAGCAAAACCCCCTTTTTCTGGTGAAATGTATCAGGAATTATGAGGCTAAATGCCCCAGGCAGCACTGAAAATCTCAGATTTAGTTGTTTTTATTTCCACTGTTGCATGCTACGAACAGAAGCTGCACTATCTCTTGCTTGATGGTAATAAATGTTATATTCTTTCTCCTTCCCTGTGGGTTAATGATTATTGATAAAATTATCACTTGGAAAATGTCACTACTGCTGGATTGCGTTAGTACTTAATACGTGTGTGCTTGTAAAGATTTTTGCATTTACCCCTTTTTCAGTTTTAACTGTAAGCCAGAACAATAAAATTGCTTAAAAAAAAGAATGTTTGTGGTCTTACAGTTGTCCAAAGGCCAGTATTTTGCACTTTGAGAGAAACACTTGTGCAGTGTTCTTTTGTCCAATTTAAGCCTCATGTAGATCCTTCTCATGTAGGATGCACCAGTAAGTAACAGAAGATTCTGCACAGTGAAGTGGATTGCATTCCCTCTCTTTTTATATTTTTTTCCCCTCCCTACTCTGAGGCAATCAACAGTAGCTTTCCATGAGAGCTATGCAACAACAACAAAAAAATCATTACTGGTGTTTATACAAGTGCTCTATTTCCTGATCGCCTTGGCATCACAGATTTAGTACTAATCAGTCTAGTTCAGACTGGATGCATTCATTCTGGATGCAGGCTCAAATAACCACCGACTTCAACCAATAGCCTTGGAAAAACAGGCTGCTCTCTTTGAATGTTGGGCGGAAACATTCAAAGTTAGGAGGGGAGAGGGAGACAGAGAAGCAATCATTTGTTCTTTCTATTCCAAATCAGATTTTAAAATGCCAAAAGCAGCAGGTGGCATCTGAGTGATTTTTTGTTTAATAGAAACATAATGCTATTTTAGGACCATTTATCTGCCCTCACAATGCTCGCACAGAGACTATTCTAAAATTGTGCCTTTGCCCGATTTTATATATATATCCCATTACGAGAACTTAGGGGCATTTGTATCCCCATGCTTATACCAAATATTAACTTCACACAACACACTGCGAGGGAGGATTTTTACCACTAGCCAGGTTCATCTATAGCACTAGCATGATGCATATTATCTAACTCCTTTTACAGGGGTCTTCTCCCAGACCGATGTTAACCAGAAATCACTTGGACCACGCTCTTGCTAAGTGGATCAACTAAGAAATGTTGTGTGCAGCAAATGAAAACAGTCAATGGCAGACTGACAGAATTTAGTCTATGGGTAAAATGTGGGATGTATAGAAATACATATAAACCTCTTAAGCTAAAAGATAACATAAAACCAAAACTCTTTTGAGAAAACCACACAGTTTTGTTCATTCTGTTCTCATTCTGTTCATAAACCTGGCACTGATGCTGGGCTCATACTCATAACCACATATGAACTGCTTGGACAAAGACAAGTACAGGGAAGAAACAACTTTCCATTTGGAAGTAGTGCTGACTCTTTGGAATAAACTCTCCAATAAATCCTAGCAAATACTAACAAATTTACAGAAAATGTGTGCTAAGCCAAGAACTTGACAGACAGTTTGCCATTTCAGCTTCAGCTTAGAGATGCAGTTATCTGAATAGTACATAAGCCTGTAGAATATATACTACGGTAATGTGGAAAATACAGCCCTTCCAAGACCCCTGCCAATACCGTTTATCTGACGCCGTTTGGAATGCTCTCAAATAAGCATCAAATAAAACATACTACCAGGACACTCAGCTGTATTGGGAAAATTTGTGCACAAGGGCATCAAGGAAGAGACAGGAAGAAACTCTGATGATGCAAATGATAATGCAAGAAAATCTAGTCCATATATTTCAATTTTAACAACAACAACAACAACAACAACAACAACAACAATAATAGTAATAATAAATCAAGTGTAACAATCTGAGTCACTGTGACAGGCTGTAGAGGAAACATTTTGCAGTCAGGAATCTCTTACATCAAGAGACAAAGGCTTGCCTTCTTTCCTCAGTGCCACTTGTGGCCAAAAGGATCAAATAATAAAGGATGTGGATGTCTCTGCTACATGTGATGTACAGTGGTGTGGTGAGGATAGAGGCGTCCTTGCTGGGGATGGACTCAAGCAGAGTATGGGATGCTCAACCTACCACACTGTTGGAGTCATTTGCTGCCAGGGCAGGGCCCAATGACAAAGAGGGCTCGACATGCCCTCCTCACCCACGGGACACCGAGGCATTTCCCTAAATCCCCTTTACACACAAATGGGCTAATATCCTCATATGTAACTGGCGTAAGTGACATGCTGGGGATCTAATAAAAGACAGGGGGAACAAAAATGCAAGAATGGCCTGTCCTGGCACAAACCCTACAGCATGCCAACAAGATCTGCAGCTGAGGACCTGGCTATATTCAGTCTTAGGCTTTGCCTTCTTTTTTTTTCTTTAGGCTTAGGGAGAGGTGAAATGAGGTGGAAGATGTATTTGTAAGTTCATTCAAGGGAATACAGGACTCTCAGTCATCAGAATATCTGCATTAGAAAGAGAAGTGGAAAGAGATATGAATTATACTGGCTTTGACTCATTTTAGATATTTTAAATTATGCCTCCAAGTTTCCTGGCATTAAAATGCACAGTGTATCTAGTACTATGCACTAGGTGTTTTGAGAGCTGTAGGCTTTGTGGTAGTTGACCTGTGAGCTCTAAGGAGAGCTCTCCAAAAGCCTCAGCTGCATTTTCTGTGAACGCAGTTTGCATCCTTACATTGGTCCGTGCAGTTTTTTGCAGGTGCAAGACTGTGTCCCTGCTCCTCAGCTGCAATTGCAATGCCAGAAGCACGAGCACACAGGTGGCAAGGGCAAGGCAAAATGGATGTCATCCTCGTATTAAAAATAGACTTTTTCAGCATGCCTAGATTCCATACGCACAGGGGAAACTCATCATTAGCAGGCAAAAAGATGCTCCTGGAAGTTCCCGAAGAGGGGTTTATAAGGGGCTCAAAAGAACATGTTTTTAAGCAATGTTAAAAAGAAGCATATTTCCAGTACATCATCAGGCACACAGAGGCAGCGCTTTAACAACAGTTTCTGTTGCTTAACAGACAAAGCACATACTTCTCTGCTACACCAACCCTCCCTTCGCATTTGGGGACTGCATTATTTGCAGTGTCTGGTCACTATTTCCCTGCCAAAAAGTGGGAAAAAAAAATCCATATGGTTCCCATTCTACTGGGGAATGTGCAAGCTTCCAGACAGAATCTGCACAAGAGCAAGATCCTATTTGCACTGCAATAAACACCATTTGCTCATGCCTGGTGCCTGCGGGCAGTACTGAAAAAGTTAGATTCATAAATAGTATCCTGGGGCTCACATAATGTAAGAGTATTACCAAGCATTATCAAGGCAGCAATTTTCTGTTGCAACAAGGCACACAGTCAGATGTTTGAGTTGGAAAAGACCTATCTGAATATTGAGCCCATTGGCCAGCAAATGCACAAAATAGTCCCCCAGATATGAGATACTAAACTGATACAGTACATTGCAATCTTAGTGAAATGGCCAGGAGGACTCCAGCCTCAGGAACATTTTAAATGAGCTTCCTTACAGTGCAAGTACAAAAGCTCTATCCTGTTCTTTGTACGAGTGCATAAAACTACTAAAAACAATGTTAATGTCACAAATTGAAAAGTCAATAGCATATTACAACAGGCACGCTACTCCCCAAAATAAAACCTGAGTACCTTTGTAAACACAATTCAGAAAAGGCTGACTATAAAACAAAAAAAAGGTGCAGAGAGGTTGCCAAGTAAAAAGAGCTTATCTACTGAAGTGTGTGCTTACCATATCTTCAGTATCTCATATTGCAATGCTATGGTACACTACGGGCTGGATTCTCCACTCCATTATACCAGTTTTATGCTCATGTAACTCCACTGGATGCTTAAACAGAGCTATATGGGCATAAAAACAATATAATGAAATGGAGAATCAAGCTTTACAATGTAATAGACTCAGAAGAAAATCATCTATTCCTTAGTGGGGAAAAAATAGTAGTCATTTTTAGCGAAAGCCTCTCTCTCACTCTCTCTTGTTTTATTCCTGCTATAGATTTTCAAGGCAAATATGCAGTTATATGGTAATAAAAGTGATAGTACGACACCATGAACAATAAAAACCTATCTTTTCATTTGGAAACAAGAGTCCAGATTCTTCCCTGAAGTTTGGTTATGGCCCAACTCCAAGCCCAATATAATCCACGCCCCTTAAGAAACTGCGAATTTTAAATACTTCCCCATGACACCTGCAGAGATATGTTTCTCTAGTAGGCTTCCATCCTCCACGTAATCCTGTGTGGACTTAGCAACTTAGATGCATCCAAATGCATCTATCAACCCTATAAAGAACTCTAGTAAATGTCAGCATGTGCAGTTAATCTTCCTTTTAAAATTTTGTTCGTAATTCATAACTCTTCTGAATCATCACCTTGACTTGGTATCTTTACATTTCCCATCCCCAGCCTCAGCTCACTAAGTTCTATCCTGGTGACCCCGGCTGAATGCTACAAGGAAAAGGCCTTTGTTTTATAGATCTTTGGGTGACATTGCGCCATGCAAACCTTAGCGGCTCGGCCCACATTATGGCCGAAGTATTCTGCACCCTTTTAGGCACAGGGCGGGCGTGGGCACAGCGTCAGCTTTGTGCTCACTTCCACACTGCCCTCCTCGTGAGGAAGAGGCCCCTTTGCTGAGTTAACCTGTGCTACTTCATAGCGCTTAAGAGCCTTTAAGTCTCTTTCACCACGGCCACACACTGATGCCTGCGTCTTGTGTCAGCGAGCAACAGACCACATTTACACATTTCACAAGCAAAGCGCCAAGCTGCTCCCAGACTTTACTAAAATAAAACTCCTGAGCTAGATTTTCACTGTACATGCAAGTAAAGAGGCTTATGAAAACCAGAAAAAACTTAAAACCACAGGATATGTAGAGATTACTATGTGTATGCCTGGGGAGATAAAAAAAAATCCTGTGGGACCAAAAGGGTCTTGGTGATCCTCATGATACTGCACACAATCAAGATCTCACCACAAGAGCATTTTGAATGATGGTTTAGTCCTGATAAAACTGAAAATATTTTGACACTTTAGAAAGAAGACATATGTCACCGTGGTAATTAACTGTCACTCTTCGAGAGATATCTGGTACTGCAATTTAATTTATTTCTTGCCTTAAAAATAAAAGAAAATTTAAAAAACCGCAGAGCTGAAATTCTCCATTGGGTACAATTTCTTTACTCAATGATCAGCGACAGTATGTTCAAACAACTGAGTGACCAAACCATCTGAGGAGCCCGAGCACCATGGGTACTCTTTGATATAAATAATGTCTGATTCTGAGATAAGATTCATAACTTCAAGAAAATTATTCTTGAATTAAAATTATAATAGCCTCAAAGGATCATTCAAGCTACAGTTTCCAAAACATTCACACAACCGACATGCAGGAATTTATATGAAAAGAAAAGCTAGTTGTCCACATGAAACACTGGTGGATTATGAACCGGTGATGTTTTTATTTATGGACTATAATGTTTTACAGGCTGAAAAGTATGACAATAGAGAAGAATGACTCATTTGGAGGTCAGAACAGGGAAACAGAAGCAGAGGATTCTGAAGTCACAACTACAAACAAACTCTCTATTCTTCTGAGTTTGGCCTCTTCCTCCACTACACAGGAATATCACGAGTCCTACAAAATTACTGCTTTTAAAGGGAAATTCGGCAAAATAGACTAACTATTACTATCGATTTATTTTTTTTAAACTACTGGGAATGTTAGGGTTTTTTTCCTAAATGCTTCAAGTAGCAGTGACCTGACAAATATTTAACAAATAAACCCATTTTTATCTAGATCAATAAATTCTCCCCTTCAGCTGGAGAACACAGGTGGGAGTATGCATGGAATTTGATAATCGTATCCTACATCTCTCTGATCAAAGAGTGACTGTCAAAGAGTTCAGGGCTGAACTTCCTGCCTCTCTTCAAATTGTTGTTAACCTAGCTGAAAAGAGAGCTAAATTTCAAGGATATCTCTTTGTAGCTTATGAAATAATTTAAAATGCAATCATGCAGGTAAATAATGTGATTATCTAATTTCACTGCACAATTTGAGAAAAAATTGCAATTCCTGGTGTCGGCATATGGTAGCTGAGAAAAAAAGAAGAAAGTTGCTCAGAATTTTACCCCTAAATCCCATCTGCTGGCACACTAATTTAAGGCTTTCTCCCTATCTGGCATTTTTATTCAGACAATGCCATGGAAGCCAGCCAGCCTGCAGAAAGAACCCCAGATGAAGTAACAGCTCTATTACCCAAAATACGTTGGAATCTTCAATGATTATTTTAACAAAAGCCAAGTCAGTAACGGGAAACTTTACTGGTTTCCACTTCATGACAGAGAGAGATTAAAAAGACATCTACTGTCATTTGCCAAATAGAGATGGAAACTATTAGGAAAAACAACTTCCCATTCAAATGGATATTGCAAACAAGAAGGCATAAAAAGAAAAGGAAAACTAAAAGAAGAACTTGACAATATAGCATTATATGCTTCAGACAAAATATGACTGAGTGGATTTGCTTTTCAAAAAGTTTCACCACAGAAAGAGAAAACAGAAGATGACACTCAAAATAAGTTTTAAAAAGACATAAGAAAACATGCATTCCTTACCCATTCTGTATAGCAGCTGTTGGATCGTAAGTCAAAGCCATGCCAGCCTGCACATAGTTAGGGAAGAAAAACAGATTTTTACTATTACTGCAGGAAAAGAGAAAAAAAAAAAAAAAAACATGAAACATATTCTAAGCCAATATGAATAAAAACTGAATGCAACTTAAAATAGAAACCTAAATTCTCAAGGGAAGCTCTGATGGCCCAAAGCAGCGTGGACAGATTGGGTACCTCCCCCGCCTGAGAGATCACTGAGAAACAGATCTGTTCAGTCTGTTGGTTGTCATCTTTCCACAACATTTAGGGCCAATGGTGTTTTTGTTGCACCAGTATCAATTAATAACTCCACTGAGATCAATGCCGTTACAGCTGATTACTCACTATAACAAGACAGGCCCAAATCCTGCTGTTGCCTGTGAGATGGGTGGTTGGTAAATATTCCAAAGCCAACTTCATGAGAGCTCCACAGGAAAGAGTCTCATCTTTCCTTCAAAGGTCACACCCTGCATGACCCCCGCCAACCGTTTCCCTGGGGTGTAACTCTGTACTTAGAGTTAATTCATTACCGTGAGACAAGAAACAAAAAAATGGGCTGTGAAGCAGAAAAGCTTGAGCTCTCAAACAAGGCTTTAAAAATACTTCAGAGGTCTGGACAGCAAAAGAATTTGTTAATGTGTTACGCAGAGCTTTTCAACTGCCATTTACCACCAGGCAGACCGTGACCTGTGCGAAAGGATTTGGCAGTGTCAAAACATTGTCCAGTTAACAACTGTCATCACTGCCACAATTAGCAAACATATCCATAGGTACCACAGGAAAGGCAGTGAGAGAGCAGGGCTGGAGACAGAATTAAGCTCTCCACCTTATGCTCCAAGATAGCAGTCAGGGTCATGCAGGAAAGACCTATTTTTTCCCCCAGCACTCACTTAAAGACATGGAACTGACAACCTCTCCTCCCACATACTGCATTTGCTTTGACTTTTTGCCTTCCTTATCGATTTTTATCCCTCCCTTTGTGAAATGCTTTCCAATGTAAGACACTACCAAGAGATGGGAAGAAGTTGTCCTTTGTGCAGGGTTAGAGGCATAGGGGAGAGGAACCCAGTTGCTCAAGGTGCTGCTCTCTCTGTGGGAGCAGCTGAAAAAAAAGCCATGGCACCCTCCCACCCCCAAGGCACTGTATTTCTCTTCATTTTTCACACACATCCTATGCTTGTTGCCTGAGACAGGCAGCATTTTCTTCAAGGACAGATGCTTTACCAACCACGTGGCACCAGGTCTGTGCTCCTGCTGGGAGCTTTTCATGCCCCTAAAGCCATCCACCAAAGTACTTTTGAATAATGGCATCTGCCCCCTTCCAGATGGCTGCACAGACAGGTCAGGAAAGCGTTTGGGCTTGGCTGGTTGCCAGGCAGGCAGGTGAGCAGCCAGGGTAAATGCACTGGTGACGAGGAGGCGGAGAGCGGGCAGCACTCCTGGAAGAGCTGGGTTAGCCCGGCAGCTGCGAACTGGGTCTAAGAGGAGATGGTCCAAGCTTCCAGAGGCCAAAAATAGTTTCTGATCTGAAAGGCCAGGCTTCACGCTACCTTATGTCGCCAAAAAAAAGGTTCGTGTCCTTATTAAATCTGTATATTTTTCTCATTATTCTTTTAAGCAGATGCTAGGGCAAATGTTTTGCTTTATGAAAATGCCACTGATTTAATAAAATATGTAGTCTCTCCCAAGCAAAGGATAATTCAGGAGACTAAGTCCAAGTGCATGTGGCTATTTTTAAAAGAAGTATTGATTTCATACAAAGAAAAAGAAAATAGCTATTTCTGCAAGTTTAAAATGTCAGAGAGCTGAATTTAGCTGAATTTAAACCACTACTGATTTTGATGTAAAAAATAAAATATCTTATAAAATTATCATCCCTTACTTAACTTGGTTTTATATTCTTACCTCTTATACATGCTCAGCATATTATATTGTTTAGTAAGGTTGCGTTAATTATTAATGGAAATGTATAAATTTCAAAACAAAAGAGAAAAGAAAACTTCAATATCATAAACTTTTTGGCTGCAGTACATTTTCGAGGAAACCTACTGTCTTGTTTTCCTTTCTCTTTTCAACGCGTATAAAATTTGTTATTGCTCTCTTTTTGTATTCCTGCACTGGTGAAGACAACTTAAATAGTATATACAAGCCCTAGAGGGACAGAAAAATAAATTCTAACATTTTTTTTAAAAATACTCTTTAAAATAACTTAAGATATTCCCTATAAATCGAGGTGTTTACGTTTTAACATCTCATCACACATCTACTCAAGACTGAGGAAAAAAAACATTATAAGTTCTTCGGAAAGGACAGATCCAAGCTTTCTAAATTAGGGAGTTTCTAGATGTAGTCATTCTTAGAGTTGCTGGACCAGGGCTCACACTATCCCACAGCTTGCATTAGTGACCCGGGGACAAAATGGCACCAAGGGAGGTAGGTCTGGGAGGAAAAGTGAAAATGAACAACTGGTATTATTTTAGTTTCTTTGACATAAGTAAGAATGAAGGTGCAGAAACGACAACCTGCAGCAGCTCTTTCACTGCAGCCCTAATGATGTTTGCTGTCCATGTGAGATCTGCAAACACCCATTTGTGCTGCTTTCAGTTACTTTTCTCATGGATATTTGAGCACATGGTCGTGGCATGGCCACTCAGCTCACCCTCCAACCCCTTCACACCCCAGACCTGTGTTGGTCCCTGCAGACAAACTGCACAAACTCAGCTCTCTACACTTGTATTAAGAACAGGGGACCCAGCTGTGTGCCTGAAGAGCACAAAACATGAAAGGCTAGACACTCATCTCCTCCTTATCCACGCTCCATATCCATACTGCACAGAGACACATTACCAGAATCTGTTCAAGTGCTTCAGCAGTGACCACTATAAATACCACCATCGCATTTACCAGTAAATGAAAAGTCTCACATTAGACAAATAAGGCACAGCGTGTGGCAATATGTGCATATGGTAACCACCTACAGTTGGCCCTGTAATATTGCTAATATCCCCCATTGCTGCATAGCCTTAAACAGCTGCTGTTTCAAATAGCTGCTAACACAGGACTATTTACTTCTTTCTCATCAAGTTGTACAATTCCTCCCTACAAAATTATGCTGGCTGGAAGCCCAGGAGTGGCAATGCTTAGCCTGGACCAGGCAAAGATTTATGGTCTGAAGCATCCTCATTCATCAGGAATAAAAACTGATGAGCAATAGTAACTTACTGGAAAATTGTCTGAACTTTCCTCCATTGCAGACAAACAGGAATTCCAAAAATACCAAATGCAGAATATTAGGGTTGGCCTCAGACTTCCATGTGAGAGAGGTCTAGCTTATTCTGTCAAAATCAGAACTGAATATAGCCATCACAGTGCTTAATACAGGCTGAGCTATACCAAGCACCGGCTGATGCCTCTATAGCAGCCCTCGGCTGTGCTGAGAGACTGTTTTCTTCCAGGCCTTTTCATCCACTGCTTTGCTCCTGTTTCAGTAGAAGGAGAGGGTCTTATTCTTTCTTCTCATAGTAACACCTCCTGATAAAATGGCACCTGAGGGAGTGGCACCGATGATGGAATGCTTCTTTAGGAAAGTATTTGTCAGAAAAATCTTCTGTTAAATAACAACTGAACCACATAATTTTCATGCCACTCAGCCAGATAAGGGCCATAGACTCAGCTATTGAATGAAAACACATGGTGCAAAATTGGGAGGAGCTGTTGACTCTGTTGAAGGTAGGGAGGTCCTGCAGAGAGACCTTGACAAATCAGAAAACTGGGCAATCACCAACCATATCAAGTTAATCAAGGGAAAGTGCTGGATTCTGCACATGGGATGGGGCAACTCTGGATATATGGACAGACTGGGGAATGAGAGGCTGGAGAACAGCGCTGTGGAAAGGGACCTGGGGGTCCTGGTTGATGGCAAGTTGAATGTGAGTCAGCAATGCCCTGGCAGCCAGGAGGGCCAACCTTGTCCTGGGGGGCATCAGGGACAGCATCGCCAGCCGGGCAAGAGAGGGGATTGTCCCGCTCTGCTCTGCACTGGGGCAGCCTCACCTCGAGTGCTGGGGGCAGGTTTGGGCACCAAAATAAAAGAAAGATACTGAGCTGTTAGAGAATGAGGGTGAAGGGCCTTGAGGGCAAGACGAATGAGGAGTGGCTGAGGTCACTTTGTTCAGCCTGGAGAAGAGGAGACTGAGAGGAGACTGAGAGGAGACCTCATTGCAGTTACAACTTCCTCACTAGGGGAAGAGGAGAGGCAGGCACTGAGCTCTCCTCTCTGGTGACAGGACCCGAGGGAATGGCCTGAAGCTGAGTCAGAGAAGGTTTAGGTTAAACATTAGAAAAAGGTTTTTCACCCAGACAGTGGCTGGGCACTGAACAGGCTCCCCAGGGAAGTGGTCACCGCACCAAGGCTGTCAGAGCTCAAGAAGCATTTGGACAATGCTCTCAGGCACATGATGTGACTCCTGGGGATCATTCTGTGCAGGGCCAGGGGTTGGACTTGATGATCCTTACGGGTCTCTTCTAACTCAGCATATTCTGTGATTCTGTGAAAATTCTGCACCTCAACATTTCAATATGCAATCGCTTAAAGTAATCCAAAAAAGGCACAGCTGCTATCAGTCACATAATAGAAATAAAGATCATTCTTAATGACTACTGGTCTGTTCAGAAAGTCAGGTGAGACAGAAATTAACCCAGCATGTTTAAAACACTGATTTTTTTAAAAAGATTACTTAAACAATATGAATTTACTTATCTATTATTTTTACCAAAGTGTCTGAACTTAAGGACAGGAGGAAGGAATTAAAGTTTCTGTTATTTTTTGCTGCAGCTTTCTAACTATTGACATCAGTGAAAGAGATTCTAAAACCAAGAGATTCAGTCTGCACCTGTCTATAAATTTAAGCTCTTTTATTCAATAAAGAGCAGAAGATATCAAAAAGCCTCTGGAAAGCGAGGGTTTCCCCAGGAAGTTTGAAGGCCTTTTGTTCCACACTTTACTGTGAAAATTTTTCCATGGGCAAAGACAAGGTGTTCTGTTTTTGATTTGGTTATTTTTTTCCCCCTCTCTTTGTTATGATTTGAACATAAATGAGCAGATCTTCAATATCATGTGAAATAAAGTGGGTTCACTATTTCTCTACCCAACCCCCATGAGGTCTCACAAGAACAACATTTATTAGTGCAGTATCTGTCTTCCAGCAAACATAAATACCTATACATGACCAATTTCTTCTGTGCATCTTCTGTGCAGCCCAGCATTTTCTGTGTTGCTGGAAAGCTGCTTTCATGAACAACTTCACCATCATATCACCATCCACTCTAAGTGTGTATGTCTTTCCGACACTGTGTGCAAAAATTCACCACAGCATCAACCTGCTACAGAGATGTGCTATGCCTCTTCCTCAGAGGTGAGACTTCCACAACATCTCCTCGAACCTGCCCTGGCCAGCCTCTGCCTAGTGCTGGAGCACCTCTGCAAGGCAAGGCTGCTGCCACTGCAGGATCTCGTACTGTGCAGGAGACCAGAGCTCCACAGGAAAAAATTGGAGAGGCCTACAAATAAAAAAGGGGTGAAATCCATGGATATGGGAGGTTTAAGCAGAAGGCCCTCCGGATTTCTCCTCCATAAGCTAAGATTTGGAAAGGTAAGGTTGTACACTTGGACTTAAGGGATTTCTGTGGTGAACTGATGTGGGAGTTAGACTAAAAGATAAGTCTCTCTTCCTCATCTCCGCTGACTCATACCTTCACCCTTTCACACTGGAGGACTGCCATCCCAGGGCGTGCTCTTGGCTACTACGGTAGAATCAATTGAAATTTCAACACTCAGATTCCTGCACTTGTTTTGTTTCCATCGCTAATATCTGCCAGGCATCACAACACAAGGATCTCTGGTGTCCTGACAGCAGATAACCTTATTGAAACGCTTTGAAGAAAGAAGAGAAAGTAGGGGAAAGAAATCATCAACCCATATGAGATTCATGAAAAATACTGATTTAATAAAATAAGCTCAGTCACCAGTAAAGTTAACTTGGCAGAATTCCTTTCTTTGATTATTTAAACAGTTCTGTCAGAAGTATTCAACATCATTAGAAAGACTTCTGAATTTAATTGTGAATAAACCCCTCCACCTTTCCTTTTTTAGAGAAGGAGAAATCTAGAATGGAAATGTGACACCTCTTAGACATATAGATGCATATGAAAGAAATGGAGCATTTCCCAGTGACGTGTGCTCCTCAAGCAGTTGCAGATTCTGAGGGAAAAAGTGGTTGTGGAGAGAAAAATATATAATATTGATGTCAGACTTGGGAAGTGATTCATGAACCTCAGAATGCCAGAGGCTGCACTGATAAACACAATAAGAAGTTCAGATACCTAAATGAATGACAAGAAACCTTTTCGTCCTACAGAACTGGAATGGAAGTCTCACATATACAGCTTCTGTTCTTGGGATAGAGTCACTTTCTTCTCACTTCAATTTATCTTATTAGTTAAAATACAAGTGCCAAAGTACACAAAAATTGAAAAGAAAAGAACCAAACCAAAAGAGAACATATATAATATAACATAATTATTCTGTTACCACAGCCAGCCCATACATTTAACCTTGTCATCTTCAGGTCTATGAACCATCTGCTTCTGGGGATCTGGCACACCCATTTTGCCATCAGTGTGATCACTGTTACATCAGCTGTGTATTGCACTCACATCTGCACACTAGATGTGTGTGCTACAGTGAGTTGGGAAGACTTTCAGGGATGGCTTGGAGCACTCCTGATATCTCTTGGGGGTACAGCAGAAAAAGGTATGTCCTTTCCCTGTCTCCAACATTTGTTTATTCTGTCTAAGAAAACACTGTTGTAGCAGCAGAATTTGGAGGAAAACCCAACTATAGGAAAATCTCCAGGGTAAATGGCATGACATTTTTCACCAGAGAAGGAAATTCGAAGCCAGAATGAAAACAAAGAAAACTAATCTCTAAGAACAGGTACACTGCTGATTGTGTTTTAAATCATGGGCCTTTTAAAATCCTGATTGCAGTGACAGTGATTTCACGTAGGTTGTTGGTTTAAAATATTTCTATGTACTTTATAAGCTCAAAATCCAAATTAGTCTTTGGTATTTGTGCCACTGAGGCATCTTTTCAAAATGTTGCCCACGATGACAGCACCTTGTGTCATTATTCCAGATATTTTCACTTACCGGTCAATTATCTTTTGCCCTTCTCTTTCTCCCTCTGCTTGGGTTTTCTTCAGGTTCAACACCTCTCTTTGCTAAACTGAGCTTTTGTTGAAAATAAGCATGCAAAGTGCCAATGTGTAACTGACAGGCATGCTAAATGTATATAGTAAATGTCTTTGTGGGTGGTTTACACATGAGGGTACTACTGCTTATCTGGACAGAACTGTGAATTGCCTCTCACAGCAAAGTTACTTGTCCAGGTATAAAATACATCTGCCCTGGACACTCAGGATTATGGAACACAACTAAGTAGTACCTATCTCCTTGGAAGCATAAAATCAATCCATGTCTGAGGCCTGGAACAGAACTACTAATCACTTCTAAATGCATCTGCTGCTAAAGAAGGGACCACTGGCATCAGGATCAACTGCTTCAGCCCTTTACTGGTACTGACTTTACAAAAAATTTGGGAAGTGTCTCAAATTACCTATTGTATGTTTTTCTCTCTAAATTGCTGTTTGCATTAGGCAAAGTTGTAATGAGTAGCGGATAAAAAGACAAACTGTCACAAAAGCAACATTCCCAAACTACCAGGTCATTTTATTTTTTTAAGAAAGAATTAAAAACACATTTAATTCTTTAGATATTCCATGAACTGGGCTTGAAGGAAAACAAAGGAGAAAGGGGTAAGGAGGAAGGTAAGAAAGGGAAGGAAAGGTGGGTAACCTCGTGGCTCTTTAGAAATAAAAAATGTAACTCAGATTGCAGAAGCAAAAAAAGCAATCAAAAGAGGTATTATTCGTGACAATTATTGAATATCATTATAGACATCAGACCGAATTCAAAGACAAGGGGATTGCATTCAGTGGTGCATCTGACTGTTGTGATACATGCACCAATACTGTAAGGGTGATATTCTCTTAGAAGACAATGCAACTATTTAAATAGCCCAAATTTTACAGAAACTTGCAAAAGAAATATCAAAGAGTTCAAAATACTGTGACTATAAAAAAAAAATCTTAATCACTTTGGGCTGACCAGATGTAGAAAAGCTACAATTTCTGGAACTGTAAACAGTAATAAACTTTAGGCAGATTTCTCCCTGTCTACCAGGTAATTTTCAAATAAACCTGCTCTTAAATACATGTACCAAAAGACTTTATTTCTGAATAATCGAAACAAAGTTTCATTAAATCTGCAATAGAAGATTATGTTGCAAAATTTATGCTGCAGTTTTAATCCAATCTGATCTCATTTTGTGACTAGACTTGATTCCCTGGGTGCATTTTTGACTAAAACATTTTTGGAGAGTTACGTCACCCACCTCCAGACTTGTCAGTTGCAATTTAGAGGTAAATTGAATCAAATATTTTACAGACAGAATTTGAATATGATTATCCTCTACCACCATCTCAATACAATCTTGTCAGGTTAAGTTTCAAAACAGAGTGCCTAATTAAACCAGCGTGAGGAGAAACTAGCCCGAAAAAGAAAATATTGAACTTAGTGCAGAAATTATGTCAGAATTTCACTGCAAATATTTCCAACACTCGCAGGTTTCACTGGACATTTATTGCACCTGTCTATTAGATGCCTAATTTGACAGCCTTATACAAAGCTGTCACTAATATAAGCTCTCGGCTCTGTAGTCCAGAACTGGTCAACCATCACAAACACTCCGTTAAATGTCTCAGTAAACCTGCTGAACATTTCCTGAGACTCCAAACAAGAGTGTAAGGGTAAGGATTAGAAAGCACTATTCAAGATCTGGCATTCTTCCCTGGTTACAAGTGGCCAAGCAACCAAGCACCAAACCCACCCTCTCAGACCTCCCAAAAAGCCCTAGAGAAATCCAGTATATTCCTAAAGACTTCACTTTAAAAGGGACATCAATTTAACAGCCGATCAAAGTATTTCTATATGGTTATGAAGCAAACTACAAAGATGTAGGACAGGAATTCGATTTTCTATTGCATTCTGCAGCATGACCTGACAACTTTACAAAAAAAAAAAAAAAAGAAATCCTGTCTTACAAAATTCCATAGAAGCTCTTCATAAAAGAGAGCAAAACCTCTGAGAACAGCATGACCAGAGAGGTAACACTGCAGCAAACCTGCTCCTCCCCACTAAATCTCCTGCCATTCTCTCCCCACAGCAGAGTACTGGGCACAGCTGTTTGTCTCTACTTTGCATGCTCAAGTTTGAGGCCAGTGACAGAACTGTTGGCGTCATTTCTCTGGGATCTGCCCTTCCGAGAAATAATCCTCACGCACGCTCAGCGCTAATGCTGGTTAAACCTCAGACGCTTTAAAAATGCCCTTCACGAAAGTATTCAAGAATGCAAAGGCTTATCTGAACAATAGCCAAAATACATCTTGGTCTAGATGCCACAGGATTTGGCCAGGGTGGAAATACTACAGCAATAATCTCTTGGATGCTGTTTCAATACTTTTCTTTGGGGGAGAAACCAAGAAAAAGCATAGGTGTGGGGAATATTTCCAGATCCCATTCGTCATCATAACTATGACACTTGTCATATATCAGTTATTTTTCACTACTCACTGCCTGCTCTTTTAAAAAGAAACCACAAGAAATTAAAACTGACAGGAATAACTGTAGGAAGGTTACCCGAGTGCTGCTACCTAAAGAACAACTGAATGGTAGATGGTTTTTAGAATAAGATTGCTAAAGGACAGAGAGTTAGAAAAACCTTATTGCATATAAAATATAAGATTAATCATGCAGAAAGATTTTACATTGGAAATAAGAAAATTAACAGTGGGGAAGATATTCAATAAATGAAGGACCCTAAAAGAGAATATGCATTCTTGTCTCTGATTACTCTTGAGTAGTAAATATCCAGTGTGCAGCAAGGTATTAACCAGATGTTAGTAAGCAGAGAAAATCTGAGAAAATCTAGCCTGAAATATTTCTCAGTTTGTATCTTTACAATCTTTTCATGTTCGTACATTATACCGTGACAACAGCTCTGTAGTCGACTGCGATCAACAACAAGGAATGACGTCTTCCAGCACTGAAAATCAGTTTTTAAGTGTTGATACTACAAACCCTCCAGCCACACCCTGCCTCTAGGTCACCAGGATATCACTGGGCTTAACAGGCACCACTCCACTAGCAGCAAATGAACTACACAAGATGCAATAAGCTGATGCCCTGAGGACACAGGCATAATGGTGGCTTGCTGGCTTTAATTTTATATTCTCTTTTTTTATTGATTTGAACTGAAGGAAGTATAGAACAGCGGACATAATAGCTATGATGGTATTTACTTTTTAAACAGGGATTTAGACATCTTTAAAATATGGATTGTTGACTTTATTCAGGGTTTATTATTGTCTCCAATATAGAGATCTTTGTTTTTCAAGCTCTGTGTATGCTGACCTGAGTCTACTGCTTGAAGCACTTCTTGGGCACTTGATCCTCAGCAGATCCCTAATATGACAAACCACAATGGCTCCTGAGAAGACAACTCCATTTTTTCAGACATACAGCATAAGAGACTGCAATGAGCCTTTGGAGGCTTCTGCAAGGTCCTTTGCAATGCATATGTGTCTGCCACACCGGGATTTTCAGCCCACAGAGCTAAAAACGGACCATTGCTGTTGGAACAGTGTGGAACAACCATGGGATGGTGGGAGAAATTTCTACACGTTCAAAAGGCCTTTCTGTTTGTTTTAGGAGCTCACCAATAGTGCTAGAGTATATATGTCATAAACGAATGCTCTGAAAAGTATCAGCTAAAAAAATCAAGTAGTTACAGAAAAGCAGAAATACTCTAGAAACATGTAACTCAGAAACACCAAATCATTTTCTTTTTTTTGTATTTTTTTTTAGTTTGCCTTGTAAAATTGAAGTAAACATAGCAATACTCACCCCCTCCCCCCCAAAAAAGACACCCCCCCACTAACTTGTATTGGAGAGGAGCACAATTGCACGACATACTTTTTTTCCTTGAAGTCTCAATCGTAAACACAAAAAATAGCTGTTTAGGATAGAAATA
>VZTA01010633.1:224-10463 GCA_013398855.1 Mohoua ochrocephala | reverse complement strand
AAGGGGGAATTCCCTTTTTTCCTTTTGTCCTTTTTTTTTTTTTTTTTTTGACTTGAAGATCTGGTCTTTGAAGAAAGAATGGAAAGTAATGGAAGCGTTTTTGAAAAAAGAGCATAATAATAAAGTGACAGAAAAAAATGAATGAGGGAAGCTGCAATTATGCAAAGACATAGAGCTTTGCTAACATTCAGTAGAACCTGGGAGTTCAAATTTATTTTACATCAGGAATTTTGTCCCTGTTTGTCTTCAAAATATTAACATTTTACAAAAGAAAATTTAATAATTTAAATAACTGTGTTCCTTGTCACCTGTTGAAGGTTTATGCAGACCTTGAAAACAGCTAGAAAATGTAAAATCTGAATAAATTTAACCAGGGAGGGTGCCAGATTGTGCACATGGGATGGGGCAACCCCGGATGTATGTACACACTGGGGAAGGAGACCAGCCTCACAGAAAGTGATTGTCCCTCTCTGCTCTGCAAGAGGTGTGGTCTCACCTTGTACGTTGTGTGCGGTTTTAGCAACGACAATATAAGAAAGCTATAGAGCTTCTAAAGGAGGGCAAAAAAGATGCTGAAGGGCCTTGAGGTGAAGCCATAAGAGGAGTGGCTGAGGTCACTTGGTCAGTTCAGCCTGGAGAAGAGGAGACTGAGAGGAGACCTCATTGCAGTCTACGGTTCATGAGGAGAAATAACGGGGCAGACAATGATCCTTTCTTTTTCATCCAGAGGGTGGTTGGGCACTGGAACAGGCTCCCCAGGGAAGTGGCCACTAGTAACAACATGGCCCCAAACCTGATAGGATTCAAGGAGGTTTGGACAATAATCTTGTGCACATGACGGGGACACTCTTGGGGATGTCCAGTGCAGGGGCAAGAAAGCAATAAACCTTGTAGGTCCCTTGCAACTCAGGATATTCACTGATTCTATAAAATGGTAATAGCTATCAAAATTCCTCTTATTTGAAAATTTGGACTGTGACGTTTCAGCAATTCCTACATAAAATACTCACACTGTCAATTTGCCAAGTAATGCATGAACATGATTATATGGTTTCATCGTCTGTCCTGTTCTGCTTAATGTTGTGCTGGCTAAGATTTGTATGACCTTAACATGTGTCACTGGTCAGTATTTAGTACTCATGTATGTTGGGACTGCCCATAATTAAAAAAACAGTTGTATCACCGCTGCAGATATAGAGGCAATAGACAGAAAAAAAAAGCAAATAAATGCTTTTGTTTCACTAACCCCACAAAGAAGCAGTTGAAGAAACTGTACAAGTTTCATTCGGAGCAGGATTCTTGCAGGATCTTCATTTGCTGGCACTGCTCAGAACTGAGATCTGTAGGGGACATTGCTTCCTGCCCTCCTACCCACAGCATTTTCCATCACTGCAGTCAACGAGGCAGCAGCATGCAGATGAACCTGGGAACGAGGCAGGCAGGGAAACAAAGAAAAGAAAAAGAGGGCTGTTAATATTTTTGGAAACCATGATTTCTGCTGGTGTTTTTTCTATTTAAGTGTGTCAGATTTTATTGTCACATTAACTTGGGAAATACCTTCTGTTTTTACATCTAGAATCAACTTTTAATTCTCTTTGAAGAACTAAATACAGTTGGACACATTCATCTTCCAGGAATGTAATCTTTTCTCTGTGAGGATGACACATAACCTGAAATTGTAAGGTGACCTCTGGAAAGATGAAAGGATATGCCTCTCTATTTCATGCAATTTTTCTTGTCCTAATTAATGGTGAGGCTTCACAAGATGGCAGATATGATCTAACAAATCACAACTGTGAAAGGCCTCCCCTTTCTCTTTCATGTACTCTACCAACTGCTTTCTGACACCAAACTCCATGCTGATTTTTTCCTGTGCAGTGATTTCAGTGCTTATTTGACTACTCAGTGTATTGATTCATCTTGCTAAACTGTCAGGATGTTAACCTGAAAAGAAACGCAAACTGCTTTTTTTGATGTTTGTGAGTCCATTTGGGGGAAGTGCCAGAGCTGATCCATGTGGCATCACAAGGGTCTAGGACGTACCTGTGAGAGTCGGTGAACAATTAGACCTATGCACTTATAGCAGGAAAACTTGACTTGCATGGTTTTCTTTTGTTTTTCTTTCTGTCCAATAAATTACATACAATGTTTCTAGCTATCTCTTTTGGCTGATTTCTAGAGCAAGGCTGGTGATAATGTACTGCGTAAACAGCAGTACGCATTTAATTCTTTGTGAGACACAAATTTGATCATTAAGCCAGGCAGATCATCTGTTAGAATAACATAAAATGAAAAAGAATAAATAGAAGTTTGCATAGAAAAAGAAGAAAAATGACAGATTTTTTTTTCTAACGGTTAACATAATATAGCAAAGGTAGGTGTCTACTTATCTTGCTGTGTATTAACTGGCTATGAGTATTTTGTATGGGATAGCTTTACTCTCAATATAAATCAATTTGACAGCAAAGACAACTTGCTGTTCAGTACTTCCTTGCTATGAGTCTGTACTATACTGTATTACTGTATCATCAGATTGCAGGGCAAGGACTTTTTGTTTTGACATGTTTCTCCTATTATTCAGTGCTGTTTATGCAGGGAGAAAGATGGAGAAAGAAGAAGAGGAGAGGGAGAGTACAGAAGAGATGGAGGGAGAGAAACATTACATCCAGGCAACAGCTAAGAAGCAGCAGGGTTCCCAAAACCAGTGTACTAATCGTTTTGCTACCTGGCTTGGCCATATGGAAGTTGGACATGATATTACCATAACCTGCTGGAGGTTAATTTTTCATTTGGAAAAGAAACTGCAGGTTTGGAGCTACCTGAGAGCTGAATGTTTTATAATGCTGTGTGCTGAGAAGGAGTGAGAAGAAATTTAAATATCAAAAATGCACAAACAACCCTGCCTTTACCTGCCAAGATTGACATGTTGTTATTTCTGTGGAGAGAGAATATTCAAATCTACCTGCTGGTTTTAATGAGTCCTGAGATATTTGCTGCAAACCTGGGTATCAGATCAAGTGCTGACTAAATTAATACTGACCATCACAGAGCTGCTGATTAGAGGCCTTTTTACTCACACTAGGTTGGTCTAAATTAGCACTGTGCATTTTGGAGACAATTCAATACTCTTTTTCTCTAGCAGCAGTAAACTAAATGTAAATAGCCAATTTCAGCTTTGTGACAGGACACTGCCAGCCACCTAAATAATGTATGAATACAAGCACAAGACCAAGAAAATAATGGTATGCTTCCTCACTACTAACTTTCAGAGAAAGGACATTCTCACCTGGAATCATTCAGTTACTCATAGTTCTAGTTTCAATGATGAAGATTTTGAAAGTATAAATAAAGAACTTTTGTTTCTCATTGTCTTTGTGACTGTGGAACGACATAGTAAGTAAGAGACAGAGATGATACCTGTTAGGAAGAACCTAGTATATGAATTGTTAGAAAAAAATTATAAGGCAATTGGGTTTTTTTTATTATTATTATTTCTGTAATATTTAAATGCATCATGCATGACCTTTCGCCTCAGACCACTGACATAAAAGAATTGCTTGTATATGGACATAGAAGTTTTTTAGGAGTGTAAATCACATATTGTATAAGGAAATTAGTATAGCATCAAATGAAAACTATTCATCAGTATTCTCTTAACAATATATCTAGGGGCAGCCTTAAAAAACCAGTAAAAGGCAGAACAAAAAGTTTTAAAAACCCCAAAATGTTTTTGGACATGAAAGTAGCTGCTGCTAGAGAAAATCTCCTCTCAGTGTAGGGTTACCAGGTTTATGCAGTGGGGTTTTTTTTCTTTTTAATTTTTCTAGGTACAATTGTGAATTTTGCCTACCAAGATGCAGACATTGCTTTAGGATTTGTTCCAGCCCAGTTGTTGACATAGAGTTGTGCTGGGTCACACACAGCCATGACAATTTCTTGCAGTGATCAGCAGACAGGGTGGATGAGTTGGTACATCTCACTGCTTCTCCAATTTCAGACCACCTGTAAAGGACACACAGTAGTAAGTGTATAAAAGTGAAAAAGAAAAGAGATGAGGGAAGCACATGGGAACAGGTAGAAATGTCACCCCTTATTCACACCCTGACATGCAGGCTCGGAGATGAAGGGTGAACAATCTGCCTATTTTGCAGCTGACAGAACTGATGTTCTTGTCCTTGAAAGAAATGCCACAAAGCACTGTCAGCTGTCTTTCTTCTTCTAATCAGTTCCCAAACTCCTCTCTGACTTGTAGTCCCAGGGGAATTTTTTATTGTCTTTTCACTTTTTTTTTTTTTCTGCAGGCTTCCTCTTGTCTACTCCTTCATGGACTTTTGCCATTTGCCTCAACTGTGTCCCATGGAAAACACTGAGGATACTTTAATGTGACAATGAATCATCACATTAAAATATCTGTCATGCTGTTAGATTGCTGTAAAGAAAATCAAAGATTAACAACATATTTTCAGTGTTGTTCATTTCCAGTAAAGTGGTTCTGCCTTGAGAATTATATTTTTAGTGATAGTTTGACAAAATTTGCAGGAATTTTTATGGACAGATAGTTTTAATAGTTAGAATAACAGGATGGCTTTTATTTCTATTTTAGGAAGCAATGGATTTCATTAAAGGAAACAGAAACGGTCTATACAGCTAGAATAGATCTCAATTAGAGATTGTTAAACTATAAACAAGAGCATGAAGTGGTTTTTTTAATTGATGCCTCCAGAACAACCATCACATTGGAAACAGCAGGATTCAGCCTTAAAATTGCATTATGCATTGGTACATCGATTACATAAGTCCTGCCCTCCCTTCTCCTTCCCTGTCCTCTCCCTTTCTTTTTGGCTCATATGAGACCTGACATAAAACAGAAAGGTTACTGACTTTGCTGCAGTAATAGTCTGACAGAGAACCTCTTGGTACTGTGTTTTTTAAGAGTGGCTGAGATATCTCATCCCAATCTCTGACCCTGCTCATGATAAGGAAGTTCAGCCCCAGCTCATGCAGGAAGGACTGAAATGCATAAATTTCTGTTATAAGTTTCCCAAATGCAAGAGGAGCAATTAAAGGAAATTTCTCATTTCATGGCCTTCTACACAAACTCTTTGCTAACTTCTTTGCTAAATTATAGCTATATGTTCATTTAGGAGGATTATTGTTAGATCAACACTAAAACGAGGAAAAGTGCTTCTTAGCCTTCTGCATTTATTTCACTTTTCACCATGCTGTATCATGTATATTCATAAGACAAAGAAGCTGATCTTGGATTGGTAGTTGGGCAGTCTGTACACAGCAGAACTTAATAAAATTTTCTAAAAACTACCTTTATTCTTGTCTCTCACTGTGAATTTTAATAGTTCTTTTAAACAATTGGAAGTTTGGTAGAATAACAACATCCAAATCCAAGAATAATTTAATTATTTATTATCTAGGTTCAATGTTTAATTCTTAAACGTTGGAAAGCATTCTTATTTGCACTCCACTTTTTTGGTCTGTAGTGTCTATTGCTATGATAGTCAGTAAAGTCTCCACTGAGGGTTACTATGCAGATAAATGAAAGTGTAAGAAATTTATTATCTGTTTCAGCATTGTTAAAAGTACCCGTATCTATGGAAACTTGCTAGAACAACAGACAAGAAGTTGTTCCAAGATGCGAGGTGAGATATGGTCCCTTCAGGCAAAAGCCTCCAGTTGCTTAGATGCACATCAGGCTGAACCAGAAACAGTATCTGGTTGGTTTTGGTGTTTTGTTTGGTTTTGGGGTTTTTTTGATAACCATAATAGAGGTATTTGTCTAGTAAAGAAAGAGCTTTGCTTCAGTCCTGTGCAACAGCGTAACTGATATGTCTTACCTGATTTCATTTTTCTCTGGTTAATTATGGCCATGAAGGAGTGGCATAAATTAGTGCCATGAAATTTTTAGGATAATATATATGATGTTTGAAAGAGTGGAGTGAAAGGAGGCATTGCACCCTGTTCTTGGCTTCCTATTTGACTCTCATTTTCAACTTTTCTTACAATAGCCAAATTGGGGGAGGGGGGGGAAAAAAGATATTTCAGTACACCTAACCCTAAATTATATTCTCATGTTCCATCTTACACTAAATTCATTGCTTTACCTGGTTATCACATAGTCTGGTAATGTCATTGTTTGCCAATTAAATGGTGTATGGATAGAAGGTACGAAGCAAGTAAAATGCCAACAATATTTATATAATATTTCCCCATGAATATTGGAATTTTTTTTATATTTCATATAATCTCCCATGTTCAGGCAGAGTGTTTCTTCCATTTTTATTATGGTCAGTATTGCACACGGTAGCTGTGGAAATACAGTGTCATAAAATTAGAGCAACAACTGGAATAACTGCTCGGCGATATGGATACCACAGTAATGAATTGTCTTCTGCAGCCAAGGTCTACTTCCTTTTAATTTCCATTTGGGGTAATTTTCATCCCGCATTAAAGGCAATTGTTCATCCATAATAACATCTGTAAATATAGTTACGAACACACTGCAGCAGCTTTACTGAGTCTGTAGCATCCCTTTGAAGAAAACCTTTGCCTGTGATAGTAGCTAACTTTGTTATGGCCTATGGGTAGTAGTGTATTCAAGAATAAGTACTGTAATGTTAAGCCTTCTCTTTCCAAATGAGGTAATATTTTACCTGACAAGAAGATCGGGAATGAATTCTGCTGTCTTCAGAACACATTCAGATATACTGCTTTTCTTGTCAAGGTTTTGAAGGATCAGTATTAAGCCAGATTTGGACTGATAAAGCTTGGTTTGCAAACTCGCAGGAAGATTTTTTAGCTGTCTGTACATATAGTATTTGTCCAGGCATTTTAAGATCATCTGTGTTTTAGTGAATTTGGAATCCTAGTTTTAGCCTGTGTATTCCTTTCAGTAGTTCTGCCCTCTGTTGCTCTTTTTAGTTAATTTAGATAAATTAACTAACTTAAATTTACCTGACTATTCGTTCAAAATTTAAGAAGCAGGAGTTGCCTCTACTGTTGGGTTATTCTTCTCCTTTGTTTGACAAATGTTTGCTGTCATGGCTCAATAAGGTATGAGCTGCAGCCTGTTAATTTTGGCAGTTTGTATTTGCTGAGGATGCTTGGCTTGCTCTCCAAAATATTCACCTGATTCCACTTAATTTATTTACTTTCATTAATTTCTTGCATAATTCTGTGATCAAACATGTGGCCACTATTAACACTGATTGGACACATAGTTGAAATGAAAATAAAATTTTTTATTAAGTTGAAGAGAGGAAAACTCAATTTGGGCTTTTTTCAATTAACTTGACAGATGCATAGATAGCACTAGATGGATAGATTCAAATAAAAAAATTGCTTGCATAGACATATTGTCATTATTTTTTGAAGTTTGCACCTGATGAGGTTTTTTCACATAAACAGACCTAATTATACTCAATTTGAGGCAGGGACACTTATATCTGAGTTTTTAGTTTTTAAAAAGTACATTAAACAAGCTGAAGAAACATGAAGTGACTCATTAATAGAATTGCAGCATTTTGACCAAATCCATTATTAATAATAATTCCCATTAGAAAGGGAGAATTGAGGCCTACCTGTTTTCCTTTGTCACTTTTAATTGTAAATATAAATATTTTTATAAAACTCTGGAGGACTAAGTATGTTTAGTTTAAATTGTGCAGCATACTTGGATGAAAGATTTTCATGTTTAGATATTCACTACTCTATTGTTTTACTCCTGTTATATGAAGAATAATATGTCTCGTTATGCTTTTCCCAGGTCACGTAGAACATCTCTTTGGTTAAAATAATTCAAGCCTTCTTCGGCGTTTCGCCAATACACCTTCTTTGGGCCTGGCATAAAATCCCATTTCTTTGTTCAGAATCCTTGTCATTAACGACATCTTTTTTGTGAGAGACGGAAATGTATCAGGAAGCATCATTATCTGTTCTGTCCTGTATATTTAATTTCTGTGTTTAGGCAATCAAATGTCTTGTTCTTTTCGCTGCAGGTGTGCACAGAAGCATGTGCTTTCAATGATCTTTGAACAGTAACCAGTAGAAACATCTCTTTACAGTTTTATTAATTGGTTTTTTCATTCAGCACATCATTCTTAGACTCACTTTTTGTTCATGGACTATATGAGAAAACATAAATGCAGCATTGGTTATAGAAGCTTTGTGGTTGATAGCCATAGACTATTTTTTCAAATGCCATACCACACAACTTGAAACTTTTGACATTTGCTGCAGTTCATTCCAGGGAATGGGTCATATAGCTAAAAGAGTTGGTCAAAACGGGGTTATATCCAAAGTTAGGAGTGAAATAAAGAGAATTAAAGATCTGAATCTTCTGAACAAAATCCTCTGGTGGGTTAGTAATGTTACCCTTTTTTTAAATAAGCATAGTTTTATGGGATGGACAGCAAAAGTTCTGCTCAGTATGTTACCGTGGTGGCCTTTCTGAATTTCTTGGTCCCGCCACCAATAAACTTTTAGCATTTGGCACAAGCTAATACATCCAGCCACATGACACATGACAAGTTTCTGCAACCAAAACAGTGCATTATATACAGTAAAAGGAAATGAATGTCTAAAAATGTGACAAAAATATCCTCTGCAGCTGTAGGACAATGATAAGCTTATTCTGTTCTGAAAGGAAAGATTTCTTATTTCAAATTCAATACTCTTTAATGTTTTGGACAAAACCAAGGATTAGCAGCCAAGTGATGAGAGGAGTTCTGTTTGGACACACTACTAGAAATTATTTTGAAGACTGTCAGGTTTAATATACTGAAATTTAATACTTGAAGTGAAGCTCTGCCTTTCTGACACGCTATCAGTGATCATAAACCAGAGATGGAAAAAAAAGGCACACAGAGAGGCAAACCATTTAGTCTTGGTGAGCACCAAAAATTCTAATTCAGCGGCTACATTTTCAGACAAAATAAGGAAGAAATACTGGTTTTTTCATGCCTCAAAAGTTCAGCAAGGCACTTTGCTTTAGCTTATGCCTTATAACTGAAAGATAAGAGGAAAGACAGCAAAAGAGAAATCCGTATTACCGATTCTGTCTAGGAAGTTGATTGAGACTACCAAGAATTATACCGTTTTGTTGCTAAAGACAGATGTCCATCTCAGTCACCGGTGTCAAGCTTTTGATTCAGGGGGAGTTTCGCTTTCTTCTTTTGATGCTTTTGACATTATTCTTGCAGAATAACTCTTTGGCAAGAAGAACCTGGGCTCTGTGCTTCATTGTAGAGATACAGCAGTCCAAACTTTAGCTTTCTAGTAACAGTTAAAATAGGGCAAAAGTAGGATTTATGTAAGTCATAGTATGTACTCTGTCTACAGTACATCTGTACAGTAGTCTTTGGGAACAAGAAAAGCCTTTTGCACTAAGGTTCCCACAGCAAAAGCATAATGAAATCAAACTGCTATGTGATTTTTATAATATATTAAAAAAAAAAAATGTGTAACTGTACAGATAAGGAACTAGTTGAACAGATGATCTGGGTTGAAGTAGCTTAGTCAGTCAAGTAAGGCGTAAGTACAGCTAATTTACTTTTAGGTGATGTGATTGATGGATGAGTCTGAGGTCTCTTTGGATTGTACTTCTCTCTGAGTCATCCTAAATTAAAAAAAAATATATTCTCCCTTTCAAGAGGATGTTCTCAACTGGAGAAACACTGGAATAACCCAGGAAATGTAAGAAAGTATTTTAATTGGAGAATTTGTTCTGCCATACTATCTCTTAAAGATGAGGGTGAGAACTGCAGTAGTCCTTACGATTTCTGTATACTAAAATTGTGATTCTGCTTGTGTGTACATAGATACAGCAAGTAGAGTATTGTAAATGGAGAAAACTTTCAAACCTAGTCAGTGGATTTTGGATTGTCTCAGTTTTTTCTGTTGCTTGAAATTCTTGTGCAAATGAAGCATTTGCTTTAGAAAACACCTTTAGTACCATTGGCGAAAGTTGTTGACATGAGGATTAAAGGAATAATAGAAATATATACAAAATAATAATTCTCTGAAAGAATAGTGATAATTATATCAAGAGACAAGACATTATTTTAATTTATTTAACAATAACTGTTAATGCACCTGCACAGGTTCTGTGGTGCTGGGTGAGACAGCTGCTGTGTTTTCCACAGAACTCCTTCGCTGAGAGGTCCCGGGCGGGGCCAGACCCCCTGCTAGCCAGCTGTTCCCCACCCAGGGCGGTGAAAGCCACCCACC
>VZTA01010631.1:9380-27354 GCA_013398855.1 Mohoua ochrocephala | reverse complement strand
GGAGAAGGCTTTGGGGAGACCTTTTTGTGGCATCTCATTACTTAAAGGAGGCTTAGAAGAAAGATGGGGAAAGACTTTTGAATAGGTCTTGCTGTGATATGACAAGGGCTAATGGTTTCAAACTAAGAGAGGGGAGATTTAGAACTACATATGAGGAAGAAAGTTTTTACAAGGAGGTTGCCCAGAAAGGTGGTAGATGCCCCAGAAACATTCAAGGCCAGGTTGGACAGGGCTCTGTGCAACCTGATCTAGGAGAAGATGCTTCTTTTCATTCCAGAAGGGGATTAGACTAGATGTTTAAAGGTCCAAACTATTCTACAGTTCTGTGAACACAAGATGGAATAAAAAACCCCAAACACTTCTATTTCTATGTAAGGACCAGTGTAATAGGTCTCTGACTCTCTGAGAAAAAGTAGACCAAACTACTTTGACCTTTAGGCAGGACAGTACAGTACTATCTTCTCCACAGACCAATTAATTTAAAAGCATGAAATGAACATGGTTTTCCATGGCAAATTTAATGGGCATACAGCAACTAAGGTAAGACCTCACATGTGAGATTACTTTGCTCCTTGTTTCCACCTTCTCTGTCTTACTGGTTCTTGAACTACAAGGCAGGAAGCCAAACCCAGCTCGCTACAGGGTGCAAACCAGTATATTTAACTTCATTTTCTGTTGGACTGGTAGAACTAGTTTTTCAGTTGGGCTACCTGACTTTGTAAAAACGCTGCATCATCACAGCCACAGCGCTTACCAGAACCCAAGCCAGGTAACTGGAGCTGTTCAGCTACACCTCACAAGCACCATCTTCACCTCAATATCCAAACAGCATTTCAAGGCCTGTATCTTGCCCCAGCCAGGTGCCACTCAGTAGAGTCTCGTGAAAAACAGGCTGGTGGACAGACAGGCCAGCAGTGTATGTAGGCTACAGGACATTAGTAAATGGGAACTGTGAGCAGTAAATACATATTTTACTGTTATGTTGTGTGTATGTTATACATATGTTTTGCTACATATTACACTGTTCAGCGAAATACAGAATGTATCAAGCACATCTCCTTCCAACATCTGTTTCCCTTCTGTAGATGACCAGGTATACATGTAAGCTGTTAAAAACAAGTTCTGAAAACAATATGCAGTAACATCTGTAATGCTAATTGAAATTATGCCATCTCAGTAAGAGCCTTACCCTCAGCCGTGCAAATATACTTACAGGAATGCCTCTGCCTTCGTACTTCAAGATACTCTCTTCAGAAATGCATATGGGAACAACAAAATACAAAGGCAGCCTAAGATAACAAAGAAGAGATTCTCGGTCTCAAAAACGGAACAATTTCCAAGCTCTTTCTAATGATGGTGAGTGTTCTAGCTCAAATTCTAATTATATAGTCACTCTGCTACAATAGTCTTTTCTACTAGATAATTATATTGTCCTCAAAGCTGTCCCTTTACTTTCAGCTGAATAAGGTTTTTTCCCAACCTTGAGGTCTTAACTATCTTCATTGCAACAATCCCCCTGCCTTTGCAAAGGTGCAATTAATTGTAACCTCTAACACGGATTGCTAAGACCACCTTGGTTCTCTCATGCTTTGTGGTTTCAAAAGATACCCTTGCAGTATTAAATGACTAGTTCTGTCTCCATGCCTGTTAAGCAGTTCACATCCTAATTCAAGAATATCATTTAATACATCAAGGATTTCCAGCATCAGCCAACACTATTTATGTTCAAGGCCTAGAGAAGCAACAAAGGTAAGTACTTAAACTCAGTTTGGGTCTCCCAAGACAGAGTTCTAGAATAAATAGTTAAGACTTTGAAATACTATTTTCCAAGGTCTGTGAAACCTTTCAAGATTTGACTGCGAAACAACAGTAGAAGTATACAAAGCCTTGTACACATCCTAAAGGGCTCACCAATAAATGCTACTCAGCTAAACTGGTGGCCAAGCTCAGCTAAACTTAGCCAACCTTCTCCTAATGGCAGCACAGCTTAATTTCCACCAGCACATTTTGCAGATTTACTTTAAACCAGTTACTCTTTCCCCACCCAGCCCCCCCCAGCTAAAACAGTGGAAAATGTCCAGTGCACGTAACTGGAAATTTCATCAGAGTAAAAGTACAAGACTGAGAAAGTGTCATCCTAAAGAGCATGACAGAAGTGTAGCTCCCAGACCTACACATTTTCTATTCTCCACTCCTAGACATACTCAAAGCTCGATTTGACCAAGGTCCTGAGTCGTCTGAACCTAATGTTGAAGTTAACCCTGCCTGAGCCAGGGGTTGTGCAGGATCACCTCCTGAGATTACAAATCAAACTATTCCATAAATAAAAATGGAAACCAGATCCTAAAAAAAGTCCTAAACGACTTACAGTCTCCAGCATCAAAGGTAGCACTGATTTTTGCAAGTCCAAAGATCACTATTAGCAAGGGCAAGCTTACTTCTCAGAGACTCTGTAGCCTTCATTGGTGGTCACTGCTTTGTATTTCACATTGCCTTTGGTCCGCTCCAACTCATCACGCCAGTCCTCGAGCGTCTCAAACATCACCGTTTGGTTTCTCCCATCTGTCAGACATCAGTAATATTAAATCTGCAGACTATCAGGAACTCTAACACAGCAGCATTCCTAAGTAAACCTGTTAGTTCCCATTAAGGTAAGCAAGCAGAACCTCTTGTGTACAGAAAGCCTCGAGTCAAAGATAAAATGCCTTTGTACACCACACTGCCTCTGTCTGATCTTTAACAACAGCAATACTCTGTCAAATACTGCTGTGACTAATAACTTCAGGAACAGTTTCTCCTGCAGAAACTAATTAGTTGTTACAGAACGTCCATACAGCAGGGGCTGTCCTCACATCCAGCCTAAAATCCAGGCTACGGTGCAGCAAATACAATTTTATGCTAATGCAGCTGACTGGTATCTGTTACTGTAGTCTAAATGCAGAATTAACAATCATACCAAAAACCGTTCTACAAAAATTTCATATATTGCATTTCATTTAAGGTTCATTCTTTCATCATGAATAGTTTTGCATTGAATAGAACATCTCAGGCACTCAGTAAGAGCAGAAAATTAATTACAGCAGTTCACTCTCAATACTTTCAACTGAGAATCTTCTCTCAGAAACAGTTAAGGCAGCAGCTTGATTTAGCTTCAAATCTTGTATAATAACCATATAACTTATGGAGTAATGTCAATTGTTTTAAGCACACACCCTAATTAAGGAACATTCTACAACATCAGCTAACACTGAAATACCAAACAGAACTATAATTTCTAGGGAAGATACAATGGCAACTTGAAACTTCACACTGTAAGAAGATAAGGTAGATGAAAAATTTACAGCTCGGAACAGAACATTACTAACGAGCTCTTGGAGACAAGATTTTACAGGTATCAGACTGTAAGAGGCATAAAAACCAATTTCTACAGTCTACCTGGCTTATCCTGTAATAATTTTATGAAGAATGACACCTAGCCACTTACTATTGAAAACAGCTATTAAAATGTGAAAGGATTGTGGGACAGCACTTCGATGTTGCTTTAAAGAGCAGGCTTCTCCCACATTTGCTCAGTCTCTGCCTGGAAAAGCTTGCAGTCTTTCCACTGTTTGTAGCTGAAACAGAACACCGGTTCCAGGTGAAGCCTGCAGCAAACAGACAATGTGTTCTGGGCTGCATTAGCAAAGCCACTGTGCACCAGCTGAATGAAGTCACCACTGCTCTCAGCTGCAGGGCTGTGCCCAGTGCTGGGCTGCCCTGGGAAGGCTCCTGGGCCAGGCACAGCCAAGGCCCACCGTGGTCATTAAAGGGCTCAAAGCACCTGACATGAGGAGAGACAGAGCTGGGATCATTCAGCCTGCAGAAAAGAGGGCTCAGGAGGGGCCAATCTCCCCTGTGTGTATAAACACTGGGACTGAAGCAGGGGAGGAGAGTACAGAAGATGGATCTAGACTCAGAGACTTGATGAGAGGCAGTTATGCACAAACTAAACTACAGCAAATCCCACTCATACATACCAGTAACATTTTTCACTATGAGAAGGGTCAAACTGACTGCCCAGAAAGGCTGTGGAGTCTCAACACTTGGAGATATTCAAAACCTAACTGGACATGACTAAGCTTGATGCAGTTAACCCTACTCTGAAGAGGGGCATATGGACAGGGATATGACTAGATAATCTCCAGAGGTTTCTTCTAACCTCAATGATCCTGGAATTCCTTGACATATTTTGGTAAGTGTTTGATTAATACCTTTCGTACATCAAAACCTCCCTCTGTGAAAGGAACAGGTGTTGCTGGTGCACTAAGGACCAGGTTCCTACTTCAAAACAGCACAACTATTTCAGATAAGGTCTGAATTACGGAACGCTAGAAAGTGCACTGGCAATTTTTTATCTTGAATTTTGCAGCTTAATGTATTATTCAGCCAAGTTTGATCAAGTGGGAAGATTATGTAATAAGTCATACAAGAGGAAGTCAGATGCCTTGCAAACGTATGCTTTTTTTTGCAACTGCCAGGAAGAAGCATATTGCTTGCAAATAAGAGCAAAAAGGGAAACACTTTCTGATATGATGCCACTGCAAATGCAGTAATTTCAGGATTAAGAGCAGGAAGTCTGGTTCACAGCAGTAATACAGAAAAACCACACTGAAAAAACAAGGAAAGTATCTTCTAGATGAACCACATGAAAAGCATTTGCACATTTTAGTCACAGTGTTTTCACTCCTGCTTGGAAAATTTCTGTGCGACTTCCCAAAGGACACAGAAACCAACAGGAGATAATTTAGAGATTTTTAGCAGCACGCCTAACAATGTACAACAAAAGAAAAATTAATCTTTTGAGGCTACCTGCCAGCAGGACAGAGTAATAAGCCAAGCACACACTCAACAGACCCCCCAGACCGCTTAAAGAACTAACTATGCAACAAACAGATCAAACATAGAAAAACATTTACCTGTGTTGTTTGGAGCAGCTGACGCATAAGAGAACAGAAACAAACGTTTAAGCAGCTTAGGAGTCTGGCTATGATGAACAATACCACTGACGATCTAGAAAGGGACCAAAAATTAACACCCAAACACACACCAAGACGGTCACTATTAAAAAAGGTCTTTTTTATTTACCAACCCCTCCATCCAGGTTTTAAACAAAACTGAGGGGTTCTATCCCCAACAGCTGAAACCTGACTTTTAGGAAGGTTTCTCTGTTGTCTGCAAGACACTGTACCTACTTTGCCTAAATATTATCTATGTTCAACCTCCGGAATTACTCTTATTTAAATAAAGTTAGTTGACTCTTTGTTTGGGGTTCAGAATAACTTGACAAAAAACCTGAAGCTATCAGGAAAGTAACACTATATTGAAGTCTAAAATATAATGAAATTACATGTCTCAAATAGAACAGCTTTACAGCTCGCCTGAGCTGGAGCTAATTTCCTGTAGCACTCCCAAGTTCCAGTTTTCTTTAAAGAGCCACTGCACCTACCTTTTAACTGCTATGCATAATGGAATCAGTCTTTTACTTTCTGTATTAGCTGGAAATTATCAGAAAACACTTCCAAGTTTCAGGGGAACCTCTCAGATCTCAGAATTTCATCCTTCCCTCATCCTCACAACTAAACACCCAACATCAAGTTAAAAATAGAAAAGCAAATTAAGTTACTATGCTTACTCTTTTCACTTCCTCTTCTTTTGTGTATCTCAGGCAGAAATTAAATACTCTGAGGTCTTTACAGTAGATAATTAACTTCTCTGGGTATTTTCTCAGCTGTCCCATTAGAAGTTTCTTTTTCTCATCATAAACTGCAAAATTAAAAAGTTAAGTAAATATCAAAAAGGTACTTGCTGTAGGTTGATAAAAGTTGTCCCTGCCTGACTTTCCAGAATTCTCAAGAAACTAAGACCAAGTTTTCTCAAAACAAAACAAGCATCCTACAACACAGGCTGGCAAGCTCTTGTGCTAATACATTCAAACTTTTCTTTCAAAACCCATCAAATTACTTCATACACGGTAAAAGGCAAATTTGCAGCAAAACCAGCTGCTCAGTGGTTATCTCTCTTCACATTCTGACTGCACAGTAAGTTCAAAGTTTCGAGATACATAAAGAACAATTTAGTAGTTTTACCCAAGGGGAAGTCCCCAGGCATCTGAGATCATTCTAAGTTCCTTAAAAATACTTTTTTTTAACCACCATGAAGTCCCCAAGGCAAACCTCTGCTCACTTCTCTTTGAGGATGTACCATTTCACAACTTCCAAGTGCTGCCAGCTGGGCCACTGCATATGGAACTAAACAATGTCTCATAACCAGCTTCACTGGTCTGCCCCAGTTCACTCCTTCACAAATCCACGCCACCATCTATAAACATTCTGAATACTCATAACTAGCCCAAGAACAGGATTCTCAATAAAGCCTTCCCCTCCTTAAAATCATCAGCCCCATTCTCATTTACCTTTTTTAGCAATACTGGCACACCTCTAAGCCCTGATGCAAAGCACCCCCTGATTCACTTGACAATTAAAACCTCCTTTTCTATCTCTTTAATATGCTGAAGACATCATGAATCTCATAAAACAAAGTTCCCTTAGACAAACAAAAAGAATTGTTTGAGAATTTGGTACCTGTACTGCTATTGCTCAAATGAAGTGAATACATCCACATTTATAGAAATAGTTGATACATTGCAAGATCCTTGTCTACCAAATTTAGGGACTTTTCACAGTACATTCTCTGCTTTTAACCACTGCATTTTGAAGGAATCATTTTGTCAGCTCCAGCAGATCATTAATCCAATTGATTTAATCAAACAGATTAAAATAATTTGACAAGCTTGAGGGATAAGACTAGGTTCTGATAAATTTCTTATCTGTCATTTCATCATTAAATATAACTGTGGCTGCTTTTTCCAAATCTATTGGTTTTCTAAAAGGGATGTACTTCTACAAGGAGCACCAGCACTCTAAGTCCCCCAAGGGGTAGAAAGCTGACTTACCTCCATATATTTGATCTACACATTGCAGAGTTATGTCATTTTCTCCTACAATCTTATTCTTAAATTGTGGCTCCTAGAAACACGAAAAAAAAATTTAAAATGTCACACTACAGTAGAACCTTTAGCCAAGTAAAGGCTTTCCATACATTGTTTTTTACTCTTATAAGCTGTGTAAGGCAGGACACTGAAGAACAGTTGTTAAAATACAGACAGATGCAAGTTACACACACAAAGTTTATAAACTGCAAGCACAGCTTTATTAAAGTTTCAGCCATGCTTGACATGTAGACACAGTTTTCACTTTTCAAACAGCTTCAAAGCATGCACTTCTACTGAGAGTCACTTTTCAAACTAGAATCAGTGCAGTAAACAGGAAATACAGTAATTTCATGTAATCCAAGCCCTTTTATGACAAGTTTCCTTGCTATGGGAACCTGGCAGGAAATACAAAGCCTCTTAAAAGAACAAGTATCCCAAGAACATTCCAACATTAAGTCAGATTTATCACCGGGTAAAATGAAGACACACACACAACCCAATTACCTTATCTACCACGTAACCAAACTTGAAGTGACTTGGAGTTCCCTTCACTTCTACCATTCCGTGAGTCCAGTTAAAAACAGCATTTGAGTGATGCCACAACTAAACACTACTATTTTCAATATTATTACCAAAAGGCTGATGGTCACTACATCAGCAAATTATATTTTACTGTGAACAGAGTTAACCTTATTCGAGTTACTTCCAGGTCTGCAGTACCCTGAACCAAGTGGCTAATGGTGAACTTTCGTTAGAAGAAATATAGTTGATTCGGCATGTTATAAACCCAAGGTTCAAAACCAGCAATGGAACAGAAATTAGCATGGTCATTACCGGCTTTCCACAGATCACTTGAGATTTACGTCAAAAGATTCTGCAGCTTTTTCTTAATTAATTCCAGAAGGTCCAATAACCTGTACTTGGCTGCAGAAGCCTTAGTTTAATGTTTAAACTTTGTGAAATTTTACCCCAAGAAACCTCTGACTACAATCAACATGTGTTAAATCGTATTATTCTCACTGTCAAGATCACCTTGACCTTGGGAGCCACTAGACTCTCCTTTCACTTCTATCACCTAAATGAACTAAACTATTTCAATGCTTAAGCTTATCAAAAGCACTGTGGCATTATCATTCTCCCCTGACAGCTCAATTTGAGCACGTAAACCAAAGGAAAAAAAGACTGAAATCATTTTTAAGATTTGGGGAGTTTTTAGCTTTTTCCGTGTTCGCAAGCTCAACAGCACCAGGTTTTTAAATCTTTTCAGTAAACACCTGACTTTGAATGGAATAATTCAGAGCTTTACTGAGCCACACAATTTTTCAGAGCATTTCCGCTGAGTATTAGATTACTCAGTCTTATACAGCCTGAAATGATTCTGCAGATGTAGCCCAAAGTCAAATCAGGCAGATGTTATCCATCATCAAAGCTACAACTGACATTCACACTTCCACAAATGCTACCAAGACAAAGAGTCAGAAATCAGCTTTAAACAAACTGTTTAGTTTTCAAAACAATGGGTTCTTTTTATATTTTGTGAGTTGGTGAAGCTTAAGTTAAGAGTTATAAGCTACGTCTAACGTAAGTGTCCACACAAACGCTTGCACTGCATTTGCTTAAAATAGTCATTAGAGCTTGAGGAAGGATCAAGCAGATGTAGACTGATTTAAATTAGTCTGCACCCATTAGGAAATTTTATACATTTATGTTCATTCTGCATCTTATATGAGGGAAGGATATGATTATTTATTCAGAGCCTGTTCAGTCATAATTAGAAGACTTGTTTTCTTACATTATCATCTGAAGCAGTATCATCATCAAGGAAAGAAATCTTGAAGTTTGTGCACACGAGTTTCCCGTAAGTGCCACGATTTGACCCATCCTCTTGCATATACTTGTACACCGTGCTGGCTTCACAGAGCAGCAGCTCACCTGCAGAGAAGAAACACACGCAACATTAACTGACATTTACAATTGAATTATTTCAATTGTTATCTCAAACTCAGCAGTAACTTCCTGATGGTTTCTCAGAACTGTGTGCCTAGAGATATTTCATCACTGTTACACAAAACCACCAAGAGGCAGCTCCTGGAATCAGCGCATTGAGAGCCTTCCAGGTCACTAACGTTATTCCAGAAGGCCTGAACTGCAGATGCTTGGGAGTTCTGTAACCAGAGGTACCTGTGTCATGGCTTACTCCAAATACAGGAGAAGAGCAATCATTTGAGTGTGTACTCGAAAAAAAAAACCAAAACCCAGCAAGAGTAGTTTATAAAGTCAATAAACAAGTTGACAATTATTCCAATCTTCCCTACTGTTAAACTCTAAGAATGTTGAAACATTTGTATTAGTTATTTCAGGTTCATCATAGTTATTTTTTCATAGCTTTGACTATTTTACAGGTCCCAGGGCTATTTTAAAGTCTTAAACACGAGTTTGTATAAATAACAGTCAATTAAGTTCTAGTGTTAGAATTCACAGGAACTGAACTTCAAGTTTAAGAAAGTAAAGTTTTAATAGATGTGATCAGACAGACTCTTGAGCCTTTCTAAAAAGCGTAGGAAACTCAACAGAAGAATACTAGTTTATTGTAAACTTTTACCTGAATTTTGTCTTCCCTTATCTTGGAAAACATCTTTTAAAAAGAAATAATTGTAAGTTACAAAAGAAAATCTTAACAGTAAATGAAACATCATGGGAAGGCCCAAGTAACTCACAGTAGAGGCAAAGCCACTAGAAGGTAAATTTCCTCTAGTTCTTGTCTTCAGTTCCAAACAAACAAAACCCACCCAACTCTAACTTTTAAGAAACAGGGCAAACTCAAGTATAGACAGTTCTCCACATGCAGCTTTCCTGAGGACACTGTGCTCTATAAAAAACTAGTTTTTACAGAGTTTGCAACATCTCATGCAGATACCGATGTTAAAAACACTTCAACCTGCATGGGTTGTTAAACCAAACCCTGTATTTTACTACCTGTGACACTCATGTCACATGAGTGTTTGTTGCAGACATGGAAATATTTAAGTATTAATCACTAATTTTTATTACTTACGTCTAGTAATACACAACGGTTACCTGGTAATAAGTGAGGATTTACTTCCTTTTCTATGGGTTCCTTTATGTGTATTTCCTAAAGAGAGAAACAGTTATAATTACTTTGCAAAGATCCTTCAACACATGCTGTAAAGAACTACACCCTCCCACCTTAATTCCTCCCACTCTGGCAAATTAAAATTAAGGAAAAAAGCCTCCTAAACTAAAGGAGTGTATGTTTGCCACGTGATCTTTCCACTTAATGTCAGAAGTCTATTTGCTACATAATTAAGTGTTTTGACATCCACAGTGTCAGTTACATGCATCTGTGAACACACAAAAAATGCACCATTTGTGTAAGTAACAGACAGAAATAAAACACTGCCAATACTTTTTAAGTTCTCTCAGCACACCTAAACGGATGAGCACAAACTTAGTATTACAACACCATCTCCCAGGTCATTCATAAGCTTTTCCATATATGACTTGCTATTTTTTCAATGTACCCTTCAGTTTTTCAAGTTTCATCCACGACTACCTGTTTCTGATTTTCTTACATGCATTATTTCAAGTACAAAAGTTACTTAAACAGCACTAACGTGACTCTATGGAAAGGTATTTCAGGATCTTGGGGAGCTAAAAGGTAAAGCCTGGTGACAGGATATCCTTCAGTTTGGACTCAAATTGCACAAAACAAACACATTAAATTCTCAGTGTCACTTATTCGAGCCCTTAGGCACTGACAGTTGGGCTAAAATTTCCAGCCAAAAGACTATAAAACTAGAGGACATGCTACACCCTTCCTGCTCAGCCAGTTCAGAACTTCCTCCTCCAAGTCCAAATCATTTTGCTTGCATTGGAGTCTTTCTGGAAAACCATTAGTTAACTGGAAACCCCCCCGGGGGCACAGCAGTAAGCAAGCTAATTTTAGTTTGTCACCAGCATCCAGAGTCAGATACTGCAATTCAAGGCAAGCAATCAAAAGAAGATATAAGCAATAATAATTTTGCTGGATTAAATACAGAGAAACAAAAGCCCCTGAGAGTACAAAAATAAACAGCCTCTGCCATTCATATAAACACTTGCTCTCCACACTCAGAAGACCTAGAACTAAGTTTGAAGGCTGCACAGCAAAGCTAAAACCACCAGGAAACCACGTCATGAGAACAGCAGAAATGCTCAAGATAGGCTGAAAAGAGAAAAAGATTATAAAATGAAAGTGGTGGTGGTGTGAAGAAAGAAATCCATAACTACAGCTGACAGGTAATAGAGAAAGCAAACCCCTGTCTGCTGCCTTTGTCTTCTAAATGTGGATGTTGTAGAAGTAAATTTCAATCAAAGTTCAGGCTTGTCAGCTAAAAAAGTTAGCTAAAATGTTACTACGGCTTAACCTGAATATTTCTGCATTCAGAGGAGAATTATATCCACAGAGGAGAAATTTTCTTCCCCCAATGTTGTCTCCTCACCACTGTTAGCTCTAAGCTAAGCTTTGGGTTTACAAGTGCCTTTAACAGCTCTGCCTTATACAATCCCTCTTTGTGTCCCACTACATGCAACACTGCTCAGGAAACTGCATGCCAACAATCACTTCCAGGGAACAGCCAAGCAGTTATACCAGCCAGGTGCTTTTCCAGTACCTTTTACTTTGGGAGATGCCATAAAGAATGGAATAACTACTGTTCCTGCATACACACCGTTTGTACTTATTGCCATGAGCACCGGTTTATGCTAGTGTTGGCAGATAAGAACTGAGGGGAAAAAAAAAAAATTGACCCCAAAGAAGTTCTTTGAGCTTACACCCATTTGTTAAAGCGCAATGAAGCTTTTGTAACGGGTTTCAAAGGCAAATAATCTTGAACAAGTGGTTTGGGTTTTGGTTACAAGTTAAAATTGGTTATCTTCTGAAAGGAGTTAGAAGTTTTAATCAAATTGCATCACAGCAGATTAGAGACCACAAACACTGCGATCACCTTGTAAAATCCAGTTTCACTTCGTTGACAAAAGCCCACAGACACTGTGGTGCTTCTGATAGGCAGAGTTCCTATAACATTCAACAGATTCCAAGAGTTAAGCCTCCAGAAGAGTTCTATTTGAAAGCCAACATTTACATTCCCACAATAAATTCATAAACATATTCAAGGTGGTTTTGATACGTGTATGCTAGAGATAGCTAGACCTCAAGCCGTGAGTGCTGCTGAAGAACCCATGCTGCTGCACTCATCTTCCTAGGGAGGGTATTAAAATACATCAGATTTCACTACTGTCACATTTTGTATTTGCCCTTTTCAGAACGAAGGTAAAGATCTGTAAGAAAAATTAACTCACCATGAGTCAGTTCAAGTTGTGTAGGAACACACATATAAATTCAGCTGCCATCTCCGCTTTGTTTCAACTTTATTTTTATAATGAATGTAAGTTTTGGGGCAACACAGATCTTACCACTAACTGAAGAGCCTGCTGACACTTCAATTCAGGCTGCTCAATGCCCCTTTAATCAGCCACATGTTCACAGTCACCCACCCACTCCTTTATCCCTGGGTTTGTCTGACTACACGGTGAGGTAATTTGGTTTGTAAAATCAGCTGGGAAGTATGTACTTGTCCTACATTTGGTTTTGTTGTTAGTGCCTATTGTTAGCAGAACTGGCTCATCAACAGGTCAGATGAGCACCGAAACAAAAGAAAGGGAAGCAGCAGGAGTAAGTCTGCCCCTTTCTGCAAGCTACTAAGCACTTTGGGACCTCAGGAATCTTCACCCTCTGACCATTTGTTGAAGCTAAGCATGCAAGTACTTTCCATAGGTGAACACTGAAAGCCATGCAGACCTCTAGACAGACAGCTCTTCATCTGCAGCTCCCGTGTTCTGAATGCCCCAAGCAGCATTTTGTCACTTCTTACTCAAGATACAACATGGGAAACCCTACTGCCAGCCACAGTTAAAAGCAGTCACCCATAGGACACCAAGTAAATGAGGAAAATTAACTTTGCTTCTATGATTTCTGAGGCAAAGACCTCAGCTTTGCTGAAGGTTTTAGAAACTTCTTTTCTAAGAGATGCTTCTAACCTGTGCACTTACCTTGTGCTACATTCCTTCTTCCAGGCTCTCAAACTGTTGTGGGAAATATGGCAACACCCTTTAATTACCAATTTTAACAGTACAGAGTACCAAATCATGCCAAAACTTCAAGCTGGCATCCCACACCAAACTAATTCATAATACATCCTCCTTCTGGCTAAGAGAAAACCAGAAACTGTTTTTCTTAAGGAAAGGCTCACCTCTTCTTTTCTTGTTTTTTACCCAACTATAAGGAATAACTGCACAGTTTGCAATACCCAGGGATTACTCTCAGCTCTCCCTCCCAAAAAATGTATTTAAAGAGGTTAAAATATTTTCTTCATTTTTCCCATTCTTCTGGGGAGACAGATCTTGAACGCATGAGTGAGGCAACAAAGTTTAGGGCAACAAGGTCAAGTAGCAGCTATGCCATATTAACGGGGTCCTAACGGCTGGAGCAGGAAAGGAATCCCAAGTGACTCCTGCTCTTTGTCCTACAGGGTCACCACAACCAAGAGCAATTTCTCTCACTCCACAGGGAGGTAAACAACTGTGTTCAGGAAATATGTAAAGAGAGAAAAACATTCACTGCATGCCAGAATACAGATCTTGATAGAGAATCTATTTGGGGTTTTTTTTTCCATCATTATTGACAGACATATATATCTGTGCCTACTGATACTGATTTTGCTCATCACCCCCAGCAGAGACACCATGCACACAGTCTGCTGCTGCAAATTGTAAGCTCTGAACCTACCTTACCCCACAATAATGCTTCCACTGATCCATAGCTGGACATTTGTGCTAGAGGTAATTACGACAATGAAAAGCAAGACTTTTAGTAAACATACTGAGAAAACATGTTTGAAGGATTCAGATAATGAAGGAACAAGTTATCACTTCCAGGGAATCAAGGGTAGTGGCTGAAACAGTTGACAAAAAGTTGACAGCTTTCAAAGCTGACAGCAAAGAGTGCTGCAAGAATACAGAATACTTTAATGTTTTTATATAGTTTTCCACAAGTAAGCTCTGCACAGGGAAGCTCTACATCCTGATGAGGTTTGCTCTGAGCATCTGGTTTTTTTCATATTTACTTCACTAAAAGAGGGGTGAGATAAAGCTAAACGTATATTTAAGAACGTTATCAGTTGTGAAAGTCAAACTGTGTGCCGAAATACTTGCAAATTGGTTTTGGTGCTCCAACCAACAAGTGAATACGGTGCCCCTGAGTAAAATAAACTTTTGTGGAACAGTTTCACTGGAATTTCATGCAAAAGAGGAAACACCCATGCAAATGCTGAGTAGCTACTTCGCATCCAGAAGCAAACCACATTACATGCCTGGTATTTTCTGAAGGACTCTTTGGTGGTCAAACAAGCCTAATCCCATGCTGTATGCCATACAATCCAGAGCAGATATTTACTACTTACTACACTTCAACAACATTGCTGAGAATAATCGGTAACTGCTTGTTTTCCTTCCTTTCACAGCTCCATTATCCAGAAGTCTATTAGATCACAGCACATATTTTCCACGTCCGTTTCATCTCTTATCCTTTCCTCTTTCCTTACATTGTCCTGTCCATCTCCTCTGACATCAACGCCTGGCTTCCCCCATGTCAGCCCAGCTGCCCTCTTCACTAACTCCTATTCCTTATTCCATGCTCCAACGCCACCGCTCCAATTTGGAAGGAGGGACGTACTTTTTTAAGACTCATCACCACAGAACACACGATATTGTACCAAGATTTACAAGCAAAAAGTATTTGCGGTGGTTCTGAGCTAACAACAGTGCAGGATCTGAGAGACAAAGCACACGAGGTATGAAAAGTTACCCTCAGCAGTCTGGCACACCCTGGATTTCAGGGACAAGCAGCATGAAGCAGAACGACCTCTTCTATAGTTTGAAGGCTAACATAGGAAATAACATCCCATATGACTTTATATGAGTGATTTAGCTTTAGAGAATGCACACAAAAATACCAACTTTAAGCTTGAAATCAAATTTAAAATCTATTTTTTTTAGAATTAAGGTTTTTAGGAAAATAGGATCTAGCTTGTTTACCCTGTAAATAATTTCAGTTTTCAAAAGAGTTAGAAATCACGAAGTAATTCACTGGTTCTTGTTTCGCTGTCTCCACAGACACATATCCTAAGTCTGTGATCTGAAATGTCAAAACATTGACTTTATACCCCAGTATTCACCCCACTTCCTGCAGGGTAGCCAAGTCTGTCCTGAGGGGAAGTGTGTCATTAATATCAACATCCTACGGTCTCACTCTAAACAGACCATGGATTGATCTGCAGCTCCATACAGCAGAGCATAACTAGGTTATATTTAGTCAGATGTTAAAAACACTGCTTTTCCAGACATTCTGGGCTTTCACAGCAGAAATTACTTCTGTTCCTTCAATAAACAGCCTTTTCTTTTCACTCCTTACTTCCACCTGGTCATATATTAACACAAATAGAGTTCCTGTTTCCTTTCATATTCAAATAAGCACACACAGCAGCTCAAAGCTGACTTAATTTTGTTTTTCAGTATATTGCCTACTGCGTCCCTCAGGTATCTGAAGATGCATTAAACAAGGTGGAACTAAACCAAACCTCAGCTCTGCCTGTTAATTTCCCTAGTCTAGGGCTCCCCTGATCTGGAGGGAGCAGTTTAAGGTCTTAAAACAACTTCCCAAGCAAACCAGGACGAGACCACAGAAGCTGGAGGCTGCAAGCAAGGCGGGCTACAGTGTGACACTTCTCCCTTGCTCTGTACTGCACAGTGGTTGATTGGAAGTCTTGCCTCGGGCTGGAAGCACAAAGAGATTCAAGGCAAGGCTGCGCAAATTCATGGAGAAGGCCACCATTAACTCCAATCCGACACAGCTGAAATCTCAAGCTCATCAAGTCCCCAAACTGCTGCTTCCCACCTTCTGACAGGGCCTGCCAGAGCAAGCATCCCACCTGTTGCCAGTACTTCTTCCCCGAGCACCTGGAAGTTAAAATGCCTTGATGAAAGTTCCCAGTTGACCAAACTATGTTCCACATAAAAGGACTTAGGAATTTCCACTGTTTCATCACTCTAGTTCTACTTTTAAAGCTCAACTACATGAAAGTTAACTTGTGTACAGGAAACCTGTGTTCAGGAAGTTGTTTTTCTTGGGTGCACACAGTTCTGTGAGAGATGTTCACTTCTGCTTACTTTAGGATATTTAATCAACATGCTTTATCTAGATACCAAAATAGCCTTACAGGTTTCGTCATGTATCTAAAATTTTATTTTTAATCTTGACAAAAGCCACTAAAGTCTTCAGTTTCCTGTGTGACCATTAAGGCAGTTACAGACTGTCAACAGCAGAGTCAAACTTGCTTTACTTGCTAATCACATCAGACCTTAGTTTCACTCTGTCTTTGAAGGTGCAAAAGAGACACCCATTCTGTGGCAGAAGTCAGGTCTATAACACGAAGTTTCTGCTGCAAAAGTGCATGAGATTCTTAAATTTAAGTGAAAAATGGAGAGGCTTAAAGGCAGCAAGAATACTTAAAGAGTTAAGGACTGCAATGTCTAGTGAATCAGGATATTTCATAAACAGCCTCATCCTCCAGTGTTGGACACCTCTGTTACTCTTCCTGCAGCCATCAGGATCATATCCGAATGGCTCCATCACTGCACTTAAAATCAAGTTAAAGTAGTCTTTATTATTCGGTATCTTGCTGCACGATGTACATATTTACTTGTACTCCTTCCCACCAGCCATTTTTCCTAGCAAGCATTAACCATACACCACAGTCGTTTAAATGGTGAAATGTCTTCCAGTAAGTCCAACAAGTGAAGCGTTACTTTCACAAAATTCAGTTCCTTGCGTATTTGTACAAGGTACTTTCCAAAGGTGAAAAAGTGACCTCAGACAGGGATATATTTGCTGACTCCAGAAATATTTGTACCTATCACCTCCATCTGTTTTCGCTTGGAAATACAAGAAAGAGATAAAACTTTTAAAGTAAACTGATGAAACTACAAGCCAGCAGGGCTGAACAACATCTAAAACCAGATTTGCTATCACAAACTAAGGACATAAGTTTTAAATACCACAGCTGATTTTGGCCATAACAATCCTGATTGTTCTTTCAGATCTAGTGAGAAATAAAAACAGCAGATTCACCGAGGTCCTATCAGTGACAGACTCTGCACAAACTAACAAGATTGACAAAAATCTCTTCCTTAAGAAGCTCTCCAGAGAATTAACGATTAAGAAGAATCAGTTTGACACAGATTACAAAGAACTGGAAGGAGGAAAAAAACCTCAACACTTATGGCCCATTTTCATGAAATGTTTTTCCTAGAAAACAGCTGTTTACCAGGAATAAGAACGATGGAATACAGAACAACAATACTGACCTAATACCATGTGCTAACAAGATGACCTCAGTAAACTGAGCCTAAGGTCACTTTGATCAAGCCGTCAACGTAAGTTTCGATAAATAAGTGAAAGGACAACAGGCAGAACAATACGAAAAATACACACAGAAAGATACACACTGCCAAGAATTCGACATCGAGCTGTAAAGGAAGGATATCCAGGGCTTTCCAGCGGCGGAACTGAGAGCGAGGAGCTCACCCGACAGAACGTGAAGTGATGCTGCTCAGGGACAATAAGAACAACAGGTTCGGAAAGTCCCACCTTACGGGCCGAACAGCCGCAGCCCGACATCTGGCCACGGCGCACAGGAACAACTCCGCTGACCAGCCAGCTCTATTTTCCAAGCTGCTTTCCACGCCGCTCACGCTCGGGACAGCGCAGGCAGGCTGAGCCCCGCAGTGCCCGGCGGCACCCCCGGCCCGGCCCCGCTCCCACCGCCC
>VZTA01010617.1:30913-62200 GCA_013398855.1 Mohoua ochrocephala | reverse complement strand
TTTTTTTTTATAAGCTTTAGGAAAGGCCTAAAGCTATTTCTATATTAAAAAGTATTAGTTTCTATCAGATCAATCAAAAAGAGGATAGGAAAATCTAAAAATCCCACAGCAAAAAAAAATAGTGTAAGACTTGCTGGGGGTGGGTGGGCAAGTGTTAATAACATCCCAGTCTGAACTCGTTTTTTTCCAGAGTGCAGTCTTTTGCCTTTTACTGTTCCTGTTGGAAATTAATGTCAGTCTTAATTTTGCTGCTTACAGGTCAAAAGTCTGCACTACAAAATTAGCACCCTCCTGCAAGAGCTATAAAAAGTATGTCTTGGCTTGCAGGTGGTCCCCTGATTTTTCAGCTCTGATAGGTCAGCTCTTGATCATAATCAGCTTCTCCAGCAACATTAGAGCTATAAAACAGCCACCTAGGCCTTGCTGTAGGATATTTGCTACTGAAAAGGTAAATCTGGATAGTGAGCAATTGGCAACTGGGATAAACAGCCTGTCCTCCAGCTACAAGCTATTAGGGTGTTTAGGCAGATACCAGAGGCAGGGCAGTGATAAGTACTTTGTGTGAGTATATCCAGCCAATTGATTGTTGAGATATTAGTGGAAGTTTAAAGTATGGGAAGTAGCTTACTTTAGTGGGCCATGCAAATTCCTTTAAATTTGAGGTGTACTTAGGATTTCTGTTTGGTTTAGAGCCAAATCACACAGTTGCTGCCAAACTTCTTGTTGTTTCTCAGACCCAGGTTGTTGATGCTGCCTGTTGGTTATGCCAACTACAGGCTGCTTACTTCATATCCTGACGTGGTCAGTTCACATCCAGATCACCTCTCTGCTCTGGCGTTTAATCCTGGTTTTGTCTTCTGTCACTTACTGGGTCACTGTTCTTGGTTTTCTGCCTGGCTCTGCCAGCTTCTTGTCCCAAACTTCAGTCTTGTTTTCCTTGTTTTCATGACTGATGTTCTCCTGGGATTTTTTTCGGTTCCTACTTCAGCTTGGTAATAGCTACCTATCTCTTTCCCGTCTGAGTATTTTGACCTGTCTTATACCAGGCCAGTGGTCAGAGCCTCTCTATCCGCAGTATCCAATCTTCATTCCTTCGCTAACGTTGGAGTCCATCTTGCCTTGTTAGAGTTGGACCACTTGTCAGCAGTCTCCTTAGTCAATATGGAAGAAATAGGTGCTTCTGCAGACCTGAGCTGTTTTAACTGAGTGGGACTAGATCAAGAACAGAGCCATCCAGAACAAAGCCATCCAGACTGCCTTTCTGGGCAAAAGACAAGCTTAGATGTAGGAGGCTACTCTGATTTTGGCCAAGCCAGTACCATCCTTCTTTTATCTAGTTTGGCTGCACTGTAAAATGTCAAGAGCCCAGGAGGTAACTGAGTTACCCCCAAGGTCTGCTCTCTCAGTGTTTAATCTAGCCTAATATTGTGCAGTTTCACATTGCTGTGTGAACAAACGTACTCTTCCTCCAAGAGTACTGATGGTCTGAACAATCTCCTGCCTACCTTCTTCCCCCTTAGAGAATTTAACATTGTGCTGCTCAATTTCTTTCTGTCAACATCCCTTTGCACTTAGCCTTATGTAGGTACACAGAATTTTTTAGGCAAGGTCACTGTTAGATCCTACACAATCTTTTCTGCCTAAATTCAACTGAGAGTAGTAATTGATTCTTCAAATGAAACCTGATTTTTCCTGCTTTCCTTCCTTTTTCTCCTCCTACACTGACTGTATCTTGGCTAGTTTGCCTTTCTGTTGAAAATGATAGTGGTGATAATGATGACATTCATAGCCCTCCTCTGCCCTGTGGAAACTGATACCTGTCAGAAGACATAATATTTTGAGTTGGCTGCCATTCCCAACAGCTTTTCTGCCATACAAGTGGATGCATTAATTTAGTCAACAGCTTCTCGGTCAGCTCTCTTTATCCTCTCTGCTTGGGAGGCAGCTTTTCATTGTACTGTACCTACTCACAGGCACAGAGAAAAGGAGCAGGCACAGCATTTTCAGATGCTTCTAGCCAAAATCATAGAAGGTAAATCTAGTATCTCTTTTGATAGTATAAATTACATAAAAATAAGTATCTTTTGGCTCTTTTCATTAGATGGATTGCGAAATGTATCATCTGTATGATATGAAATTGACCAAAAGTCTGTGGGGTTTTTAATGGAGAAAAGCCTTTATTTCTCTTTATTCTTTTTCATTTTTCCCCAAAGAATAAATCAAATATTGATGTAATTTTATTGCAATAGGGATGTTCCATGATGTGTCTGAGGACACTCACTGGTCACCATTTCTCAAAGCAAGTATTGACTACATCAGAAGGAATTATCCTCAGCCTTGGGAAGAGGTAAGAAAATAGATTAACTTTTGCTTAATTGACTTTGCTTTCAATTGTTTTCTTTACCTTCACTAGTAATAATTTCATCCTTTGTGAGATGTAGAAAAAGCCCAGCATGTCTATATTAAAATCTCTGCTTGTATAGGAACACTTGAAATCCTGTTTTAATTTTTGCCATACAAAAAATTTACATTTTCCATGTAAAGTCTGTCAGTTATCTCCACTGTGTTTTGGTGCTTATGATACATTTCAGAGGTCCAAACTTTTAAATGTGATTGGTGGTCTTGCATTCCTGTGAGGTCTGGTTGAGAGTTTGCCATTTGAAAACCAGATATCTTTTAGAATTCTCCCTTGTGAAATCTTGAACTTAGTCCAGATTTGCTCTTGTTAATGGTCTGTGAGCTACGTAGGAGGAAAGGAAAAACAATTTGTCAAAAGTGAGAGTGCAGAAGAATGTATTTTTCTCCTTTGTGTGCCTACACAACACCCATGGTGGCAGAGGGAGTTCACTCCTTGGAAGTGGAAGTGTTTATTCTTGGTCCAGGAAAACAGTTTACACATTTAACTCGAAGTATGCAAATTACCCTCACATCAACCATGTAATTCTATGGCCTTGGACTGTATAAAGTGCTTAAAGTTTCTCAAGTTACAAAAGCTGACCACAGCATCAAGCAATGAGTGGTCAGCACTTTGTCATGGTAAATTCTTGGGTCGTAAGAGTTTCTCACCTACATCCTTGTATAATGCACATACATAAAATGCTGACATTTTCTTAAAGACAAGAGTAAAATTACTGGTATTACTACAAATGGATTGTTGTTGTGCAGGCTACAGAGAAGCTGGTGGCTTTCCTGTTTGGAATTGCTTCACATGTGGTGGCAGATGTTAGCTGGCATAGCCTGGGCATCGACCAAGGATTTCTAAAGGCCATGGGAGAAGTAAGCCTGTATTATTTTATTTATTGATACAACTGGATTTATTGGAACAGATAGCTTCATTTTGGACTGTGGTGGGGAGGAAAGAGAAAAGCTGGAGCCCTGTTTCAGGAAGATTTTTGGAGAGACAGAATGTCACAAACTTCACAAGAGTGAAGTTGGTCAGGTTTGGGACCTGTAAACATTAGTGTTGCTTGGAGAGTTTGTTTTTGCTCATATTAAAAGAAACAGGCAGTTCTCTTGTTTTTCTCTTTCTCCAGATTGATTTTCATGGTTCATACTCAGAAGCTCACAGTGTTGGAGATTTTGGTAATGTTTCTGTTTGCCAATCATAGATCCTTGTATTGGAATAACTAGTCCTCTTCAAAACCATGGTGGTTGATTCTGTCCCTTATCCTGTGCAATGCAGGAGTTAAGAATGGCATATGGACACTGTATTCTTGCCCTTCCCCATGGCTTGCAAAGCCCTGCTGTACTCATCCTTATGCTCCAGGTTTCAGGAGATGTGATAAGGCATATGGACGCTTGGATTAAAGCCAAAATGCAGACCAAAGGATGCTAAGATTTATATGGAGTCACTACTGTGATTTTAAATTGTCCATTATTCTCTGGAGGTATAAAATGTGCAGCATACTTTCAGGTGAACCATTTGTGTATTCTAAGTATATAGCTGGAAAATCTGCCATATAAATGCATATAGAAGAGCCATGCGTAGCTTCACCCACACTGTTATTCATGACAGATACTTAACAGGTTTTGTTTGTGGGGCTATGTGGGTTTTTTTTCACTCTTTCATCCTCAGGAGGAGATGTAGTGAGTCAGTTTGAGCTGGACTTCAGTTATCTGGCATCAAGTTGGTAAGACAATGAGGTTGCCTTCTTTAATATTTAATGTTTATTCTGTATAATCATATGTAATATAAGCACATATAATATCACATAATTCTGTATTAATCTGTTCTAACAAAATGCTGTCCTTCTTTATTTTTCTTTCAAAAGAAACACTTGCAACTATTTTAAATGTTATGAGTTTGGTATTCCTTATATGCATATTTACTGTTCCCTGACATGAAAAACTGGAAGGACAGAAGAGAGTTTTATGTATAGGAACAAAGCAAAAAAAAAAAATAAATTATTTATCTCTGAATTTATAAGCAGTTAAATATAAAATAACTAGTGAAAACCTTTTGCTGGAATGTCCTAGCAGCTAGTGAAGTAACTCAGTTAAGTGGCAATCTAAGTGAGATTTACTTAAAGTTTTGGAAGGTGAGGATGTTGAATTCAGATAGTTTTAAAAGCATAAAAATGAGCAGAAGATTTAGATACCCACTTTTTTTTTTCCTCACAGTTGCATGTGCAATCCTGGTCTTTCTGGTATTTGTAAATCTTCATGACCTTATGTAGTCTTTTGAAATTTGGAATATTTTATGGGCTGTTGTTATTACAAGAACTGTAATCTTTTATTGGCTGATGTGGACCAGCTGTTGCTGTAATACATTCTTTTTGTTTGCAGGTATGTACCTGTCAAAGACCTAGCAGCTATTTATAAGGAATTTTATGGAAAAGAGATCATAACTGAAAGTACAATTACTGAATGTACTTATCTGCTGTTTTTTGAACTGTAAGTTGAGTATCTCTGCCTGGGCTTTTGTAAGTGAAGCATATGTAGGAGAATTATGATAGTCATAATTGAAACACCTTATGCATTGATGTCAGCAATATAGACTCCCTCCTAGACCCCAAAATCGCAAAACATCTGAATTATTTTAATGTTTAGGATTCAAATTTGAACTACTTAATGACTGCTAAATTAATTATCACACCACAAATGGTGAATCTTGGCTATTTGATGCATTTATACATTTAACGTATTTATGCCTATTTATTGGAGAACAGCTGTGTCTTCAAGTACCATTGCACTGTAGTGCGTTAGCAATGTAATTATCATGTACTGAAGGAGTCTCTAGATACATACCTTATCTACATTTGATGTAGATCCCTTCAAGTCCAAGAATAATTCAAAAGAGACTTTGGATATCTGGCAGTGTCTGCTTTTGAATATCCTGAACAGCTTAGCTGTATCCTGTATTTCAGTTAATTACCAATAGTCCCACAGCATTTACAAAAACTGTGGATCCTTCAAAATTAAGGGCATTAAAGTTTTTATTGTTACTTTTTACATTACAACTTTAAAAATATATTAACAACCAACCTGGAAATATAATGACTTGCATAGTATTTACTGTTTAGGACTCTTCAAAAGAACTGTTTAAATAATTAAATATTAAATGAAGCAAGTTTTATTTCTGATTTTTTTTTTTTCAGGCATGGAGAAAGGCTTCTTGTTGGCAAGGTTGGTTTTCTGTTTTCTTTATGAAAATGAATACATAGCATGGAGACGATGTGGTCCATCTTACTGAGTATGTTGCCTGTCTCTTAGCTTTTCCCAACATTTGCTAGTAAATCTCCATTTCTGGTGGAGAAGTTCCACGAATATTTCCTTGGAGGAGTGGATGACATGGCATACTGGACCAACAACATTTTTGAGCTGACGAGCCATATGCTAGAGAATGGAACCAGGTATAGTGTGTGTCCTGAGCTATGAAACACGGTGGTCAAGTGCTGACACCCACTTAATTGTTCTTCTTAAGGCAGGTCCTTTCCTAGAACAGGTGCTGAGCTTTAGATCCTTATTTGGACAAAGGGATTTCCGCGTCTGCCTTTTACCTGGTGCACAGGATTACGCAGGCCTTGATTTTGCTTTTGTTACGTGTTCACACTCCTTTGCCCTGGCAAGCCTCTGGCATGCCCAGATGATACTTAACAGGGAAAATTTGGGGCATTCTTTAAGACATACTCTAAGGTTTGCTTAAAAGTTGCATGGCCATGCCCTGAGGTTCTGCCTGGACTGGCAAACTGGGCCTGCACCTTCTGGCTGCTGCCATCAGTCAACAAAGATGTCCCTTTTGAGGGGAGGTCAGATATTACCTTCAGAACCTGAAGGCAAAAGGATTAGAAAGAGTAGGAGTATATATTCTAGTGTTTAAGCTCGGGCTTCTACTCAGTTTCATATTTTTATAGAAGTTTAACCTTGTATGACTCTCTTACAAATGTAACCGTTCCATAAATAACTTTAGAAGACCAACAGTGGCAATTTATCCATCCATTTATATGGAAAATATCACTGTTGCTGTTTTGGGAAATTGTGTTTGAAACACAGAATGGCACAATCTGTTACGTTCTTTGTTCCAAAATGGCACTTTCATTAAAAGCGCTTTAGATTCATATAGATAACAGGGCATGTTACAGTAAGTTTCCTTCAAGAGCTCTATAAAGACATGATATTCATACAGAACCTAGTCGAGGTCATCAAATAAATATCATAGGGGTTTCTAAGGGTTATGATGATGCTCTGATTTTGATTTTCTTTAGAAAACGGATGACTTTTAACAGAGGAATCAGTAAGGATAAAAGTTGTATTTTTAGTTTCACTTCTATTGCGGTAAAATCTTTAAAGTGCATTCCGTGTATTTTTCTTTAGTAGCTGCTACCTGCCTGAGAACCCTCTGTTTATAAACTGCACAAAGGAGCACAAGGACAACCCCATGTAAGTATAGCTCTGATGGTTTAAAGCTTTAGTAATGAAAGGAGAGTCTTCTGCTAATGTGGACAGTGAGCTACTGAAAATTAGAGATATTTTAGATTAACTTTTCGTGTGTGAATTTGAGATCCTCTTAGTATGAATAACTAAGTTTTGTGTAAAGGAACTGTGCAGAACCTAAGAGAGACTTTTACCTCGAGTCATTATTTCAGTTATATTAATTCTTATCACTGCCTTCTTTATTTTAGCAGAAATAAACAATCAAAACATGAACATCACAAGAATACAACTTCTTTGCTTACAGAGACACTTGAGAAGAATATAAACTATACAGAGAGAGGAGTTCAATTCAACATACAGCCTTGGGCAGCAGTAAGTGAGAAGTAACAGATGTGTCAGATAAAATTCAGCTCTATATAAAATTGTTTTCCTTTCTGTCTGAAATGCTGCATGGTGGAGCAAGGTCTCTGGATGTTAACAGCAGCTGACTTCATGGACATTCCAGTACCATTGTTAATCTATATATGTACATCATAAGTACTCAATTTTTACACTTTGCTCATTGTATAGTGAAGTTAGAACACATCCTGCAGTGCCAAAATATATGTTTATACAAAATATATGTTTAGTGTTTACATTTTACAGACACATGATGGCTTTTTTGGTTTAAGAACTCCCAGCAAAACATAGTAGTGAACGATTAGTAGTGCTCCCTTTAGAGCATACAGATTTTTGTCTTTCTAAAATGGTGCTTATGATCTGAGTCAGACTCCTCTTAAATCCATGTGGTGATTTCCACTGTTGGTGACTTGATTTTTGAGGTGCCCCAAAATGTTCTAGAATTTCAACCTGTGTTTTAACCACTGTTGTGTCTCTTTATTATTTTTATTTCAGAAATCTCTCCGTTTGATAAACAGTGCTTTTAAAACCAATGTCTGGAGAGCATTAGGAGCTACACATCAGAAATCTTCTAAGCACGTCTCCAAGCCAGCAGCTTCATATTTTCTAACTTCACCCTATGCTAGGCTTGGATGGTTGGTAATTTTTTTCATCTCACCTTCCTCTTAATTTCTAAAGCTTTTGAGTACACACCAAAATATTATTGTTGATCCTTTGGATACTCTTTAAAGGTGACAGTTCAAATCAATTAGTGGTACAAATCTGATGGAATGGCTTATATTGTATGTCCAGAGCAGCAAGTTAACCCATAAGATTTTCTTTCACATGTTGATAAAGCTCAGAATGGAAGGAACCAACATTAGAATTAATATTGGCTCTAGTTCTGTTCTAGTATAGGATCGTTGCTACCCTTTTTTGGTTGTTGGTTGATATTTGTGCCAAATTAATTGTCTGTCGTGAGTTGGTGACTGATGATGTCTAGTGAGACTTCTCAGAAATACTCGAGACTAGTAGGGAGTTCAAAGATAGATTCAGGACAGAAAGAGGCATATTCTCTCTCCTTGCCAATGAGGTTCTACCTTGACCTGCAACAGAGAAGAATAATAAAACAAATTTGCATTGCTGCTTATCTAACTTATTCTGTCTCAAAATTTGAGTTTAATTTTTGACTACTTCACACTGGCTAAATTAACCATAGTTAGTTCTTTCCGTGTTCCCTTTCTAAACTCCAACATGTTACTGAGACCTGTGACCCTTTTGCTTATCTGCTGTTAAGTCCATCAATTAAATCACATGTTCAGTTTAAAAGATATTTAATTTTCTTTTTTTGTATTCTTTGTCATACGCGAGCAGCCCTTTTTCATGCTCCTTGCTCTGATTGCTCTCAGGTGCCTCATGTCAGTAAAAAGCAGTTCCTACGTATCTCAGATGCATTAATGGAAGATGATTCTTCTGGTTTTACTTAATCCAAGAAAACACAAATAAATATATGATATAAAAAATGCTGTGTAGATTCTTACAAAACTATATGGGGAAACACAGGTCCTGGTTTATCTGAACTATGGGTTTTTTTCCCACTAATGTTTTGGTAGTCTGAAAACTAATGCTGATATTGTTGACTCCCTTGCCATACAGGGCACTGATCTCAGCTGACCTAAACCAGGATGGATATGAAGATCTGGTGGCTGGAGCACCAGGGTACAGCACCATGGGCCATGTTCAGATAGGAAGGGTGTATGTGGTCTATGGCAACCAGTCAGGTTTGCCACCAGAGGACATGGATCTGGATGGGAAAGCTGACCAAGTACTACAGGGTCATCAGGTAAGGGGTCAAGGCAGATATTTGTCACTTAAATCTTTTTTGCCTGAAAACTGGTGAATTTTGACGGAGCATTGGTATCATTAATATGTATGAGTATTATTCCTGAAACACTCCTCCTGATTAAAGATGTCATATGCTTTTCAAGAAAAAGAATCATTATTAAAGTCCCAGGAACAATTGAAGTGATGGTGATCTGTAGGTTCACTTCCATTACTGTGCCAGATAAGTGATTATTAGACCATGAAGTGCCCTTAAATAAAACTAAGGTTGTGTCACTGTAAGTCACAGTATAGGTCATTCTGGTCCCTGCATTTAAGAAAATATTGTGTTTCCTGTCCTTTTTAATCTAAAATTACTAATTTGAGATGTTTCAATTCCTTTGAGGCTACATCTTTTTCATTAATTGATAATTTCTCCCCAAATCATTTTGTCTGTAGTAAGAGTATGGAGAAAAAAAAAAAAAAAAGAAGAGAAAACTGTGATTTGACATGATGGTGGCTGGTTTGTAACCAAGAAGTAGGAGCGAATGACCCTTTTGAGTGTTAAATATGATCCTCTGTAGAAAATACCTTTATTCACAAAGAAGATAATAGGGAGAAATGAGATACATTTTTAATTTGTTTCTGTGGTTATAAACTGTGGAGCAACAGCTGCTGTCTTCTTACAGAGTGTTTTAGCGGTTCCCAGTCATAATGCTGTCAACAGGAAGGACCATGAGCTTTACATCAATGGTGCACTGGACTCAGAAGAGGAAATAGCAAAGCAGCACCATATTATATTCAGTCGTCCTTCATTTTAACACAGTTGACTTTGAGTCAGTGTGTTGGCATGGGGGTTATTACTTAGAAGAAAAACAATTGTTGGGATAGACTTTTGTCATCTGTTTCCAGTCTGCCCTGTGCAAATGTGCATTAAGTTTTCTTGGTTGTGGCTTGAAAACATGAGAGCAATGCCTTTTCTTTTAGCCTTCAGGAAGATTTGGTTCTGCCTTGGCAGTCCTGGACTTCAATGAGGATGGAGTGCCAGATCTGGCAATTGGAGCACCTTCTGTGGGATCTCAGCTTCTTACTTACAAAGTAAGCTACAAACATGGGTTTGTTAGGGTTTTTTTTAACTCTCCAAACTGAATGTTTTTATTGATACATATTTTTTTAAACACTGAAATGAAAGAGAGAATTTCTGTTGTTGCTCAAGGTGACATTGTGATTTAAACAGAAGTTTATAACCGCTGTGGGTACTTTGACTAGAGCAATAGCAATGACAGCTACCTGTATTTCTCTTTCAGTGGCCTTTTTTGCACATTAGAAATCCAAACCAGATAGCAACTTTGCAGCACTGACATGCTGGAAATGTAAGGGGCCATTCATGAAATACAAATGTACCCTTTTTATTTAGGAACAGAGAGTCTGGAATGGACCTTATGGATCAATGAGTTTTGTCATATGCTGTCACAGGCCAGCAAATGATAGCTAAAATGTGATATGCACACAGACGCAGTTGCTAAAATAATCAAGTTACAGAGGCTTAAAAACTTGCAGCTTACCAGATAATGGTGTAACCGTATAATGGTCCCTGAGTATTTTCAGGCCATGCCAACTGAGAGGTAAAATGTTTTGATTTAAATGATATCCATTAAGCTTAAAACTCTTCAGAATTTTAGATACTAATTTAGCTGTCTAAATAAGAATTTAAGTGCTTTTATTTAGACTCACCACTTGGAAAATTGTGTGCATCTGTTGTGCCTGGCACTGTTTGCCATTGCATTAAATAATAATTAACAAAATTTGAGCCATCTGAACATGTGTATTATGATTATAAATGTACACTATACTGCCCTTGCTCCTTACACACAGTATGATGAAAATGTACTTCTCTAGTTTGTTGCTTGGTTACAGCAGTACCCATTACCCTGGCTATTCTTAGGTTTGAGGTGGGAAAGAAAGTATTATGGGAAGGCTCTGAGAGGAAAAATTAAGTTGTATGAATAGCCCTTGAAGAACTGTTCCATTCCTTGTGATTTGCCTTGGATTTAATACTTGGTACTGACATGCAGGTGCTCTCATGCCTTATTTGCTTTTTATGCTGTTTAGGGTGCTGTGTATGTCTACTTTGGAACTGAGGGAAGAGGCTTGGCACCTCAGCCAAACGTTACCATAACTTGTCAGGTATATTGATAATGTAATGTCCTGTTTATACTATCCTGTTAGCTAGGCTGACCAAGGGGTACACAAGCAGGAGGTGAGATAAAAGGGAAAAGGGCTTATGGGCTTAAAAAAAACTGTTAAAATCAAATTTGTAATTGCAAGGAAATTGGGGATGGAGCAAGCAGGTGCTTGCTCAGATTGGTTGTATGTGGGGAAGACATCTATACTCCAGTGCAGGGAAGGCAGCAGGGTGAATAGAAAGGTGCATAGCCCTCAAAAACCAAAAAATGCCACCAAAAATCCGCGATCCAAACCAAACAAAAAACCAAAGAAAACAAAATTGAAGCCAGGGAGTGGGAGGGTAATTTGGTCAGAAGCAAAGTTAGCTCTTTAGAATTAAGTTACTCTATTTTGCTACAGAATTGATGGTTTCAGTTCTATTTCAGGCTTAAACTAACTGTTTATTGCAGTATTCCTACTGTAATCTTGGTTGGTCCCTCCTGGCAGCTGATGTTGATGGGAATGGAAACGCTGATCTGGTTGTGGGCTCTCCATATGCACCAGGTGGTGGGAAGCAGAGAGGATTTGTGGTTGCATTTTACTCTCATTTCAACAGGAGTGATCAAGGTAATATTTATTGAGTAAATTAACCCTCCCAATACTTTATGTGACTGTTCATTTGTTCCTAATTAATCATGGGATAATTCAGGTTTGAAGTGATCTCAGAGGCCGTCCCTCCTACTCAATAAGGAATAGCTGTGAAGCCAGACCAAATTGCTCAGGGCTTTGTCCAGTTGCATCTTGAAACCTCTAGTGATAGAAATTGCACAGCCACTCTGGGCAGCTGTTGTACTTCTTGGAAGTCCTCATAGGGAAAAAAATCTCTTGTTACAGCCGGTATGAACCTTTCCTGTTTCAGTTTATGTTCATTGTCTATTGTCCTCCAGCCATGCATAGTGACCTCATAGGCACAGAAAGCGTGGAACACCCCTACTAAATTTGCTCCAGTTTATCAACATCTTTCCTGTAACTGAACAATGTATTATAGGTGTGATTTAGGAAACAGTCACTTCTCTCAATCTCTTTGCCATGCTCCTGCTTATATAGACTGAGGCACTGTTGGCTGTCTGCTGTCAGAGCCTCACACTCAGCTCTCTGCCCACCAGAATCTCCGGGGCCTTTTCCACGTGGCAACTGCCCAGCCAGTCTGTCCCCAGATGTATCACTGCAAGGGCATCTCCTTTCCCAGGGTTAGGCTTTTGCATTCATCCTCACTGAATTTTGTGAGGTTCCTGTCAGCCTGTTACTCCAACCTGCCTGGGTGGTTCTGAATGGGACCACCCCCCTGCAATCTCCTGTTATCTGCCAGCTTCACAAAAGAGCATCTTGTTGCCTTGTCTAAATCATTTATAGTAAAGTATCCAACAGGATGAGTCTAAAAATTGATCCCTGAAGGCATTCCACTTGTTGCAGGCATTCAGGGAACAACACATTGTTCTCTGCTCTAGTTAGGGTGATCATCTCAACCAGGTTTTTCCATCTGGTTTTCTGTCCATCCAGACTGCAGTGTCCCAGCTTGGATGCAAGAACATTGTGGGAAACTATGTTGAAAACCTTGCTAAAGGAATGGATTCAACTATGTGTTGTGAGTTCAGGGTAGGCTCACTGCTCTTTCTTGGAAAATTGCAAATGAACCAACAAATGAATCTTTATCATTCTGTACATTCCTTCATGTGGCTAAAGAGGAATGCTACAAGTGAATACAGTTAATGAGTACAGGTGATGAGGTTTCTAGTGAACGAGGGAGGAAATGTCATATATGGATCTAAATAATAAAGCTTGGGCAGCTTAGTCAGAATCATGTAATTGAGATTTACAATAATGCTTAGTTGTTGCAGCTTATTCTAATTCATGTAAAACTAGAAACCACAAGAACATGGGTTTCAAAGCACTGCTAACTGACACTTCCGTAAAACCAAACACAGAATGGGTTATTTAAATTATAGCCAGAATGATTTGAAGCTCTCCCACACAGCACCCTTGAAGAGTTACAAGTTCTGATAAACAGCAAGTAGTTTAGGGCAGGCTTGAGTGGTAGCTTTCATGTACTTCACGTAGGCTATTGGAAGGATTGAGAAACAGGTTGTGTCACATAAAAGCTTTCATCAGCCAGTAGAGCTGCAGGGTGAGCAAGCAAAGTCAACAATTACTAGTGCCATGTCATGGACAGTGTAACTTTGCACAGAGAAACTTGTTGTCATAGGCTGAATCAGTGGAGGGTTGCAAATGGGTTTTTCAATGCCAGGGCACACCAAGATTTAACTCGTATTTTTTTCTGGTCTCTCAGGACTCCTGTCAGTACAGGATGCCAACTGGATGGTGGAGGGGGAAGAAAACTATGCTTGGTTTGGATTTTCACTTGCCAGCTGCCGGCTGGAGAACATAACATTGCTGCTGATTGGTAGCCCTACATGGAAGACTTGTTCTAGGTGTGTTGTATGTGACAGCTTGCTGTCTCCTCCACTCTGCTCTACTTCTGCAAGGTTTAAGATTTGCAATAGATTAGACTTCCAGCTTTTTGGGAAGTTTCCTTTTTGTTCTGCTTAGAATATATTCATTAAATTTGTATTTTTATGCCTTCACCCTTCCTTATGAAGACAAGGGGTTTTAGACTTCCTCTAGGGCAGGTCTTTGTTATTTAGAGACACTTAAGAATTTCTTGGGGTTTCTTGGGGAGGGAGAGGGGTCACAAAAATGCTGATGGGTAAGCAGGCCTTAAATAATCGTATGGATAGCTCTTACTTTGAGATAGCATTTTTAAAAGTAAATTAAACATGAAGATGTATTGGATGATAAAAAAGTGGATAGACAGACCAAGTCTGTGCTCTAAATATTGTGTAATTAGTTAGAACAAGTATGGGAATTACTAAAATCGATTGCTAGAATTTGTCAGGCACTATTATTGCAAAGTAAAAGGCGAAAACATGTAAAATAATATGTTGTTACATACAAATTTATTTTGCATGGTAATTGTATTGTCAAGCTGCAATCCCCCTTTGTCGGATGTCAGAGAGAGCGTTGGGAAGGTGTATGGGTATAACCCACCAAGTACAGAGCGCTGGTTTGAGATAACTGGAGACAAGGTAGGGCTCCTTCTTTAGTATGGGACTTTGTGAATAATTTGGAGTTACATTCTGTAGAAATTACATAGGTGTTTTAAAAATCTAACAGGAGATGGGCAGAATGGGTTTGTCTCTGGCCAGTGGTGTGATGTCTGTGGCCGGGAACACAAGGAAAGTTTTGGTGGTGGGTGCACCTACTGCAGGTATGTCCTGAAAACTGGAGACCATTTCTGCTTTAGGATGTTTGTTTCTGTGTGACTCAAGGAGAGATACAATGTTGAAGTTAGAAAATTGCCATGTTATTAAAAAAAAAAAAAATTAGGAATCACTGTAATCACCTGTATGTGCCTTACATGTAGAGTCCTCTCTACTGCGCCTCAGCTTCAGTGGGTCTTTTTCCTTCCTTAAAATGGGCTTAACAGCATTACTGCTTTGCATTATTTATGTAACAGTGATTTGCTAGTAGACTGCATATTTCTTGGAATTGAAACCACACAGTATTTTGTCCTCACTCTGGCAGTAGACAGCATGTTATTGAGGATGTCAAAATGCAAAAGTCTAACTTAAATGCATTTCTCCCCTGGTACTATGACTAAAAGATTTTTTTCCTATGCTAATTAGTGTTAATCCCATATAATGTTTGATGTTATTTGATACATTATATTAATTTTGTCTATTTTATGTAATGCCAGTATTACCTATAATTGTAAGTATTGAACCTGAGTTCCTATGTCTGATGCTCAACAGCTGTTATTTCATTTTTTTTTTTTTCTAGATGGCCTGTCTAGGATTTTATTTATGTCCTCAGTGCTGCATCAAGCTGGACTGGCTCTGGTATATGACCTGTCAAACAGCACCAAGCCTTCTTTGCTCAGCACATTCAGTGGGGACAGGAAGTTTTCTCGTTTTGGAGGAGACATTTACTTAAGTGATCTGGATAACGATGGGCTAGGTAAAGCTTGATGAATCTAGACCAGAGGTGAAGTGTTTCACTTTTGGAACTTGGTCACCTACATATTCGTACAAGTGCTAAACACAGTCTGTTTTCCCAATTGAATTGTACCAGTATTCCATTGTGCCTTACAGGGAGGCCTCTCTAAAATCCCAAGCAACTCAGTCAGAAATTGAAACATTTTAATTGCCATCATTAGTAGGAATTGTGGCATCTAGAGGCATGTGAATGCCAGCTCTCCTGTGTTTTGGTCTACCATTAACTCACTTCTGCTGTGTTATGTCCTCTTTATAATATGTGCAGATGAAATGCTTGTGGCATCCCCACTGCGAACTAACGGTGTCACCTCAATCCTGTCTGGTGGGGCAGCCGGCCGCGTTTATATTTACAATGGCAGACAGGCATCCTTGGGGAATGTGACAGGCCACTGCACATCATGGTCATCTCCCTGTCCTGAGGACTGGGTAAGAATACATGAAAGTGAATTCTGGACATGAGTTTGGAATTATAACTAATGAATTACCTCCAGTACAAATACCGAGTGTGCTCTGCCATGGTTCCAGAAAACAGGTGGTTTTCTCAGGTTTCTGAATCTCTGCAATTTGGCTCCTCCTGTTTGTTCTTAAATTACTTTGCTGTTTAGAGTCAGGGTTATCATACTGGTCTTCTACTCTCCTCCACTGAATTTTTATTTCCTCGTTTTTTTCTTCTTCAGGCACAGTATGTTCTGATTTCTCCTGAGGTAAGTAACCAGAAAACAAACTACTGAGAGAAACTAAAAAGTCCTACTTAAAAAAAAAACTAGCAGCATTATAACCAGCAATGTTATTTTATAGGAATTATCAAGATTTGGGAGTTCCGTTACCACTGTGAAATCTGAAAGAAAGGTAAGAAAAATTGGTTGTTGGTTGTTTCATAACATCCTTCTACCTCACTTGCATATACTAGCTAACACCTCACATGTATCTTACGCATTTTCCAAAGTCTTAAGTTCTTTACATAGTTAATTAAGTCACTCTCTGAACTGATCATTAAACCCATTTTATAGGTTGATGAGCTACAGAGTAGCCAAAATTTTGGCACCTGAATTTAAAGATTTGAATCACTTTAAACCAGCCTGAATTCTAAACTGTTTAGGAGTTTACTGAAAGGTTCCATGGGAAATGCAGGATAGGTGCCTCCTGGCTTTACTGTTCATGCCAACCTGTATGCAAAGTGGATGCTCAGCTGGGGAGCAAACCAAGCACCCAAAACCATCCCTCTCATTTAGTCTTTACAGGCTTGCTGCCCTGGCTCTCACTTGCAGTGAACACTGTTCATATGTCACGTGTTTCCAAGCACAGAGAGGTCCAATTCTTACCTGACTGATTTAAGGATGTGTTTGCATACCTGTTTCTCTTTGTTTCCCTCACATGCCCAGTTTTTTACCAAATGCCAATTGCTACATTTCTGTGATGCACTGAAGAACCTTTTTTCAGCTGGAAAGTTACTTAGTGCTTGTTCAGCTGAGTTCCAATGTTCTGCTCACTCTGACATCACCTCCATGAGGACTAGGGTTCTCTGTGTGAGTACAGAGGAAGCCTCAGTACTAGGCCGAGGAGGTCTTCAACAAATGGTGTTTGACTTCTTGTGTCAAAACATGCATTGGAGAAACACCTGGAAATTCTTCTCAGCTAGGTTACGATGCATAATCCAACACCTGAAACAGAGGCGCTGCTGAGTGCAAGCCAGGCTGTTCTCCAGGCACTTGTGTTCTGTTGCTATGGCACCCATCTAGTCCACACTCCAGCTTGATCTTAGCCCTGAGAAGCAGTTTATACGGGCAAGAGACTTATTTCATTTGGTTCCAGCTTCTCCAGTTCCCCAAATGAAATAAAGTCTGTTTGCCAAACTATTCTCTTAACTGCTACTCTGATGAGGTGGGCTGCTGTCTCATTTCCCATCACATTTCTGTATGACACTTATGAGATGGCCAAAATCCACGAGGGAAGCTTAAGGCAGTCATGCACCTGCTGTTGCATTTTGCTAACCTTTGCTCTTTATCCCTGCAGAAAGAAGTTGTAGTGGCAGCAGAGAGAAGTTCTGCGAAAGCTCGACTTGGTGGAAGGCTTTTTGTCTACTCGCTCTAAAAGTTCACGGTAGCCTTAAAGACCAGGGCACACCTGGTCTTCTAGTGAAGAATCTCTCTAGTATTTGTGCTACTTTCCTGAACCCAAACAAACCAACAGACCACGTCAGCAAGCTTTTGCTGAATTCTGTGGTGGGCAGCAGCATTGCTTAACTAGAACAAGCAAGCTGGTCTGAAAACCTTTTAGAGATTGAAATGAGCAGGCAGCTGGATTTTTGGTAGTAGTATTTGGCTGTATAAGGAATGTTCAGTGGCCTCCTTCTTTAGTGGCTAGATTTGAGTATCTTCTTGACAAAACTGGGAAACTGCAGCACATGATTTACAATTCCTTACATACTGTGGTAAAGATAAGGATTCTAAGTTATGGGAAGTTACTGTCAAAATAGTAAGCATAGAGCAGGGGCAGCTTTAAGACTGAAAGAAAGGTGGGTGCTGATCAACAAGACTCTCTCTCTCTCCCTGAAGTCTTGAGGCCTGCATTGAGGGTATAGTGCAGCTTGGATCTCCCAGGGAAAAAAGAACAAGCAAGACTGAGGAAGTTTTAGGAAATGCTTTTGCAATTGTGGCTGATTACTCTAACATCCTTTCATGTACAATTCCATGACCATGGTAACATAGTATTGTTAATGGCTTTTATTGTTAGCAGTATTGTCTTTAACTAATTAACACTAATTTTGTATGACGCAGGTTTAACAGAGTGTGCATCAATTATCTATTAAACAATTTGAGCAGCAGAATGTGTTGATGCTATTATTACCAACGCTAGTCCGTAGACACATATGTGTATGTGTTTTCTCTCTTGCCTCCTTCACAAAGGCAAAGCATTATTTTTATTTTAAATAAAATAGCACAGAATTCTAAAGGTCGTACTCCAAAATCAAACACCTCAACTTACCTTTCTAGGAATTCTCTCTCAAGGATGTTGCTTTAAACAAATCAAAAAAGGCAAGGTGAACATTAGCTTGATGTACAACGCATTCTGGCATCTATTTTGAGGACTTGCCCAAATAGCAAAATTCTTTAAAAAAGAAGTTAAATCTGAACTTCCTGAAAGAAGTAACTGGATAGAACTGGGATTGCAGTACTTACCTTACAAATCTGTTAACTGTGGTACAAGGCAAAACAAGCAGTGCACTTATAAGGACAGAATAAAGGTTTTCTTTTCAAATCAAAATTGACAAAATCAGTACATTCTGTAGCAATTCCATTCTGAACATACACTCTCCACTCTGGATTTTGGTTCTTCTATATATGATCTCCATGTAATTTTATTGCACTTGACTGCATTTTGATTACTTGAATTGTAAGAAAACCCTTAAACATTTGCTTATGTCTGTAGGGAGAAAAAGCAGTCTTGTAGAAGACATGTCTTTCTCTCTGTGTTTTTATTGTACTTTAAGTCAGTTATGTACAGGTAAAGAGTCAAAAGGAGTTCACAGAAGCCTCCCTGCACAAAAGCTTACGAGAAAGCTTCCCAAACAGCCGCACCAACACGTATCAGTTCTGGCCTAAAGCAACTACAGCTCATTTGAAAACATCAGCATCCGCGTCCCTTCACACAGTGAGACTCCTGAGGTTTATCAGCCGAGGTATGTGAGCCATTGTGTTTTTCCATTGGATTGCTCAGTTTGGAGGTTTTTTATTACTTTACCTGCTAATTTGGGTTTTTTACTACTTTACCTGCTAAGCTTAAAGGCTGCAAAATAAATCACCAAAAAATCTCAAAAGCATTACAAGCCCCATTATCTTTCTCACCTTCTCATGCCATTAATATCTGTACTTAAAGTCACATACAGAGGAACGGTTGGAAAATAACTATGTACAACTGACTTTAACCAAACCAGGATCACAGGCCAGCACAACTTTAATTTATGAACCTTTTTATTTCCATCTTTGACTTATTAGTCCTGAGAAGAATGTTCACAGCTACAGCTACTGTCTTTTCAACCCCTATCCGTACAATGATTTCTGTGGTGGCACCTAAGGAGCTGCTCACTGTGTTACAGATAGATTAAAAAAATCCCAAGGAGGAAATGGACAGTGTGTGACTTGATTTAGACATATTTCATGCTCCCTCTACAACCTGAGAGAAACCAGTGGAGAACTACACCCTTAAAGAGAAGTCCTAAGAAAAAACAGAAATAGTTGGCATTAGGCTTTTATTCCTTCCTTCAGCCTATCACAGGACATCAGGCTTCCACACCCTTAACTAACCTGGCTACTTGCTGTTGTGCAGGCTAGTCCATGCTTTGTCTTGGAGGGAAGAGAGAAAGCAGAGCCCAGCTTCAGAAAAACCAACAACCCGCCTGTTGATTTTTACCAGAATTTGAATCATGACAACACAAGGAGTTGTTAAAGCGCAGCTGTATCAAAGCGTGTTGAGATAGTGTCAGATGGAAAACGCGAGTGGGCATTATCCATAGGCCTGCTTGCCCTGTTCCTAGAACTGCCTGCTTTGGGCCTCAACTAATTGTTAAGGAATATACAGGATTAGCAGCTACATTTCAAAGCCTTTCATTGCTCAGTTTCTCACTGCTGCCAATCTAGAAGTCATGCTTCACATGAGATGCAGAGATGCTTTTTGCTTTAGAAAACCTGTTCTCAGCAATTAAATAGGGCTGTAAAAATCCATTCAAGAAGCCACTCGTGGGGTGGATTTTTCTTTGACGTTTGAAGTCAGACTCCTAAATCTACAGCTCAGAACCAGAATTATTGATCAATGCTGACCGCTGTCCTCCTTTAAGCCAAAAATTCTGTTCTCTGTAAGAAAGGCCATTAAGCAAAGCAGTATCTGACAGAAACACTTAAAATCAGAATACCCAAAAAGTGAGTACATGTATGTGATACAGAAAACTAAAGGCACATACAAGGGGTGGAGGTGAAACTACTGTAGAAAGCATTTTGCTATTTTCCCTTGTGTTTCTCTCCTTTTGTGCGTGAGCATTAAAAATCTCATTGTAGGTTTTTGGCACAAAATATATATTAAATTAGCAAGTTTAGAAATTCTTGCAGTTTTCAGTAAGGAAGAACAAATACAAGGAAAGTGTCCAAAGTCCACCCTGTAACAACAAAGTTTCTTCATTCCTGCTGTTCCTACTGGTTTGTTAATGTGCTCCTGCTCAGCCCAAATGTTTCTCCTTTAAGGCTGGTCTTTATCTCCACTCTTCCAGCTGCTGGTTGGGATTTTTTCAAAACTGCAGGAACCTAGGCAAGAAACAAAATAGCCAGTGATTACATGAAAAACTGCTCGACACGTGGCAGAAGGAAATAAAGCTGCACGGAGGCCTGAACCCTGATTTTTCTCCCTTTATTTTCAGAACAGTGTCTTTGGCTTCTCCCTCCCTAATACCTTCCAGTATCTTTCTCCAAGCCAGCCAGTATGTGCTGGACTTGGTTTTGAGCTACACGTCAGGATATTCTACCAAATTGTAGCCATAGTCAACAATCCACAACAAACTACTTCCATCTGCCTTTTAATAGCAAAAGAGGGGAGGGAAGAACGGGAGTTTATCTGAGCCTCCCTTTGTCACTTGTAGCAACTTAACTTTTGACTCTACTGATATGTCTGCTGTAAATATCACAGTGCAGAGCTGAGGTAGACAATACAGTTCCACAAGTCCAGGAAAGGGTAGTCAATGGGGAAAACGACCCATACATGCTAATCTGAACACGGTCTCCTTGGAAATCTTCCTACAGCTCAGCCACCAACGACAAAGATAAACTGGTGTGCACGTGAGAAACTATAACGAACTTCAGACTGGGAGTCAGGACATCACAACCATGGCATCGTTCTCCAGAGAGATGTTACAGCTAGTGCTTGTCCTCATCATCCTTTTAGCTCTGCTTACTCTTTTACAAGACCGGGATTACAGATCCAGAGTTAGTATGTGGGTGCGAGGACAAGGGCTGCTTCTACCATTAGCCTCAGCTTTCCTTGGACTTCCAGGTTAAAGTAAATATTGCACATCTCATGGGAAAGCCTGCAGCTTCACTTCTGGCCAGTGCTGGGGCTCCCCACCTCATTCACTCCAACTAGGGAGCACCTTCTCTGTCAAGGAGCAGACCCTGAGCTGAATACTGTGCTTTGTGGCCTAACCCTCTAATCCATCTTATTTTCTGCCTCAGGAATGGACTGTACACGCAGAGTGTGAGGCAGGAGCCCCGGCCAGCCATACGTACGTGAGGAGGTAGCGGAGGCTCTAGGTGCCGCCCAAGGAAGGAAAGTAAGCGCCGCCAGATCAGACCACTTCCCAGAAACATAATCCCTGTCACCAGCCAAAATATCCTGGGGTCCTACTGACAGAAAACTCCCATTAGTCATCCAACTCTCTCTCCAGAAAAGGGATTACCCAAAGATAATCTTTCACTCCCCACCAGTGTTTTCTTCCTTTATGGGAGGAAGCAGTAAACACTCTACCATCAACAGCCAAGCCCTCCCTTGGCAAAAGGGCTGTTTCATAGCAAAGCATTTTATTTAGGATCACTGTATTGTATTCTGTAACTGTTCCATGCAGTTTTCCTTACTTCATCGGGAAGTTTGGAAATTCAACCCTTATATTTCATTGATTTGAAAAGGAAGAAGTCTTTGCTTTGTTTGTTTGTTTTAAAGGTGGCATGTGCAGTTTTGAAATTGTATCCCCCAGTCTGCATCCCTTCCTCCCCAGTTTAGGTATAAACAATTACTGATAGTAGAGTACTTCATTTGATGTGCTGGAAATGCCCTGGCTGCTTGCCAGATACCCTTGTATCTGGAAAACAAAGCTGCTCTTGTCAGAATAGATGATCATTAAAGAAACTTTATAACTCCTTTATAGTCAACTACTTATGCAACCAAAAATTTGTCTTTCCATTTCTTTTCCATGGATGTGACACAGAAAAAAGACTGCAATACTGTGCAGTTTGCCATGCAGTAATTTGCTTACAAAAGAAGTGACTGTATGAACACATCAATCACGGGAGCTTTGTCTATGGAAAGAATGAGGTTGTACCAAACATAAAATGCGCTATAAGAGCAGGACCCACATTTTATGATAAACACAGCACTCGTTCCTTACCTCTTCAAGAGATGACTCCAAGTTCATACCAAATGCAACTCCTATGAGTCCAAAGAGAGAGACAGAGAAAGTCCCCATGGTCAGCTGCAAGTTCAGCCTCATCATCACATTACGGTGGCTAAAGAAGGGAGAAACATCTGTAAGGGGAACCCGAAAACTGATTTGCTCCCTAAATTCTTAAATTCCATATAGCATGCACTAAAACCAAGTAGTGAAAGAGAGGAAGTCATGCTGGAATTAGGTAAGCCTGTGACAAAGATCATGAAACAACAGTATAAAGAGACTGTCATTTTGACACTGCTACATCAGGACACCTCTAAAGGCAGGAGGTTCTGCTTAACCATCAGACTTTCCAGCATTGCTCGCTTCTCAGAGGTGTATATACACAGAGTAACAGTAAATTTCTGCTGAAATTTGTGTCCTTTCACCACCATCTGGCTGGAATTTCTATGTCCATATTCACAATGGATGAAAATTTATTGTTGCCTTGCAAATTAATGCATTTTACAAAAAAAATAGGGTTGCTAAATGCTGCAGACTATAAACTTGAGCCTGTTTGGGCGAATTCCATATTCAAGTCTTCCACAAAAAGATTTTTGTGGTTTCTTGATGCAGCATCCACTAATTGCCTCTACAGGTAACTCCTCAATGTAGAGGAGAAAGAATATTAAACACCGGCCTCAAAGACAGAGGGGCACGTTCTTGCAAATGCAAGCTACAATTCTCTTTCAGTTAAGAAATCTGACTTAAAAGTGAAAAATGTAGCATACAGAAAGAGAAAACTTGCTCCCAAGTTATTAATTTTTGTATCACTCTACAGAGTAATTATTTAACTTGTACTGAAAACCTGAGTAGCCTAGCCAGACTCTGGCTAGTAATCTTTTCCGAACAGAATTTAAATATGCCTCCAAATTTGCAGACATTTCCTGTATTGAGTAGCTCCTCAGAAGGATCTAGGAGAAGCTGGGTTTCTCTGCTAGGGAAGACTGATGCCTAGCTACAGAGGTACATACTAATTACACATACTAATTAGGCTATCTTCTTGCTTTGCTTTATCCAATTCATGACAAGAAAAGTGCAATGCAGCTGTAACTACAAGTCCATTCAACCCTCACTAAGACAGAATTCTCCACCTTTCCTTGTAGGCAGATTTGAGAAAGTTTAGGCCAAGAAAGTCTAAATTCTGCTCAGCTTTTGGTAATCTAACAGATGGTAGCTAACCTGTCCAGGTTGATAAAGATGATGCTTTCTGAGTCATCAATCAGTACTCTGAGTTCACGAGCTTCATTTAAAAGATCTTCTGCTTGTCTGTAATAATTCTCCAACAGCAGCTCCATTTCCTCTGCATGGTCAATCCCAGACGTACTCTCCTCACTGTGAGCAACAATTTGTATTTTCCTGGTTAGCCACATATTGTATAGAAGTGTATTACTGATGTGTTAAGGCACAAAAGAGTTGTGGGGAACAAGAGTTCTGTTAGACACTACACACAAAATCCAATCTTTTTGGTGAGCAACTTCCATCAGTTCCAACAGCATAAAAGAAAAGAAATACTTTTATATTTATCAGCACCTCAGCATAGGTAGTCAATTATTTTAAGTAGAGCAGTTAACATTTGATGTGTTCAAAGTATGCACACCACCACAAATCTTGACTTTTTCAGATATCACAAAGTTTAAAAGTTATAGAAATTTTATGTTATATATTATTATTAAGTTATTATCAAATGCTAACTCTTTTGACAGGAGATGCTTAACTTTTTGGTGCCCTCAAGTGGTGAAAGCTGGCAACAGTGCAGTCAAAAATTCCCCAAAATAAAAACATAATCAAAAGTCAACGCACAAACAATTACAGAGTCATGGAGATGGTTTAGGTGTATATTAAAATGGTTTAGTCGTAAAGCATTTAAGCTATACACAGCGATTACTGCAAAGCATTTTGGGATCACGAAGCAGCCAAAGAGCAACCAACTTTTGAAAGATGCTCCTCTCTTAAGTGAAGTCCATCTGAGAGACTTTAATCTTACTTCATAGTGCTACTGCTGGCGCAGCAGCCTCCCTCTGAAACATGTATGTTTCTGGCATTGTGTAGATGAAACCTGAGGCACCTGAGGTCCACAAGAGCTTGGAAACCAAGCAGCAAAGCCAGGAAGACTGTTCATCATTTTTTGATTTGCAGTATGATCTCATTTCTCTAGAGACACTGACGTTTTTAATGAATCTCCTCCTGGCATTACTGACTGCTAAAGGAACCTCTCTGAAATGGTTTTCCAAGAAAATAAGTACTATGTCCTACGAATCAACTCATGTAAGCTCCCTGAGGACCTTTAACAGAGCACCTAGTTTCTCTCTTCTGGGGCAGAAACTCTGAGTTAGCCAACCTGATGTGAAAACCCTCCAGACCCTGAGGTTTTCACTGCATGGAGATGAGAGGAGTTGCAGACTTGAAAGCCTTAGAGCACTATCTGCTGTATTACAGATTCAGCTCAAGGTCATATTTGATGAGTATCTTTACATTTAATTCAGCTCCTCTGCGGATATACAAAATAAAGACAGCCATAAAAATATGAAAATAACTGCCACTGGATGGGCTTTCATTAACTATCCTCCATCTGCCTCATGAGTCTTCCACATTCTGACGTTCCTTCACACGAAGTTAAGAGGCCTGCCTCATCTGTCTGGGCTAAGCTCACCATTCTGCTGCAAAAGATCTCTTGATGGCACCTATCTGCCTAGCTAGGCTTCTCCACATCCTTTCAGGCTTCCCAAGGTCATCAAGTACCATGTATCAGTTTCATCAATCCTGGAGCAGAAAAGAGCTGTTCACACATGGCCAGCCTGCCTGCAAATGTGTTGTCATGGCTGGCGTTTCCCAGTGTGCCTCATGCACAGACTGCCTCACTGCATCCAGCAACACAGCTCCAGCATTCTTCACACAACCTCCTACTACCTCTCCTACCCCACTGCAACAGTGTCTGAAAGAAGGGATGCCTGTGGGTTTCTCTTGACACGAGCCTAAGGTGACATTCGGATCTTTCCTGGATGTCCCCTACACACTGTCTACCATGAGGCAACAAAGGCTTTGCCAGCAGACTATATTAAGTCTAAAGGAAGGCTGTGAGCAAAACCAGGAAAAAGACCAGCTGCTAGCTCAAGGAGCAGCTGGAATTTAGAGCTACCTCTGATACTGCTCCAGAAGATGCATTAGAAATGCAAACCATGTCCCACTTCCGGAACACTGGGTTTCTGCTACACATTTAGATTAAGCTCTGCAGGGCAAGACTTCAAACCCACAGTACTGTGTGAACAGTATTGATATGTATATGCAATGCAGTTAGGCAAAATTATCATTCAGCAACTTCACAAAGTACCCTGGAAGGTAGCTTCTGTTTTCTGCTTAGATATAAAACACATCTCTACACCCAAGATTTAAATACAATTCAGCCCAAAACATATTTGGAAATTGTATACCTTATCTTTCAATTTTTTTAGTTTTTACTAAAGCGACCAGTGCTGCTGTTGCCGTGTGCTGTCTTTCATCAGAACCCCAGAGTGCAATAGGATGCTTCTGCACATACATCTCCTGGAATGTCATTCTTCAGGTGGACAAGATTGCTCCAGGGCCTCTTCCTTCAGGTTCTGCTGGTGAGCAAAAAGCTAGGAGCAAGGTGTTTGGAACACTTCAGTAAAGGAAGTGTAGTGTCTGACCTAATCAAGACAAGCTTTAAAACCTGCCTCTGGCTTTTATTTTGGTGAAACTGAGGAAAATGCTCCTAGAATGTGTTGATTTATATTGAAGAATAACATTTGCTTTTTCTGCCATCCTGCTCCCATCCCATCACTTACTAGATGAGTCGGCCTGCTATGTTAAGAACTATTTGTAACTGTGTAACAATGGAGTTCCTCTCCAACATGGCAACTACAAGGGTTTCTAAAGTAGCAAGCATTAGGGCTTAAAAAAAAATAAAAGACTTCTTTCTACTTTTTAGCAGGAAACATCCAGTTTAGTGTTCAAGCTCTTCTCAAACAAAATACACTATTAAAAAAATGTATGTGGTTTAAAAATATACATACAATACTTGTGGATCAGTCCATTTAGACAGACAGAGTTCTTCTATTACTTCTTCTTCATCTAAGATCTCCAGAATTGTTTCTTTGAAAACTTTAACATCTGTTTCCAGTTCTGACAAGCTGAAGGAAGAACAGGCAAAAGGTCAAGTAATCCCCAGCAGCACCAGTGCCCAAAGGTAATCCCTACATGAGTTTGCCAGCCAACACCCTCGCCAGACGGAGTGGCCAGGGAAGACTTCCTTGAGGGCTTGTAAGAGCTCCTTCAAAACACGCTCTACAAGCCACACCCTTAGCTGTGGCAGTGATCTGTCTGGGGACCAGCGAGGTACAGACACACACTTAAAGGCATCCACAGGTGTTTCTGGATGTATTTGTAAGCCAAAAAAACAAGCACTGTTTGAGCACGTAGCAAGCGCATGTTTGCACTGCCATATGAGAGACACCAATACATGAAGGTAGCGCCGTACTAGATTTTACAAAGCACAGATTTACATAGATTTACAAAGGTTTACATTAAGGGGAACATTTCCACACTGTTTGATTCTCTTAGGTATTATTTTGTTCTGTCAGGTGCTACTTAAGAAGCACAACAGTATTTCTGACTGTTCAGAATTTATTTCCCTTTTCCCCTGTATCACTAAGTATTTCATATACTGAGTTTTACATTTCCAAATAAGATGCACCACTCAGAACTACAGTAATCTATGAAATTAATATCAGATACCATTTTTCTAACATTTTAATGCATGCCATTTTCTATGGTCCTTTTCTAGTCTCTTCACAGCTTACTTACCTCTTGCCATTTTGCAGGAGAATGTGTAGTTTACTCCTATCCACAGATAAAAGCTTGGGGTCCACTAGAGCTTCCAGTGTCTCAAGGATCTGAGGCTGCAAAGTGTTAAGTCTTCCCTGCAGTTTGCTGATCTAGATAACAACATGATCCTTCATAAGAATTAAAATAATTCATTTAGAATGATTTGGGCAACTGACTCCTGTCTCTCAACACAGAATTCACAGTAATAGGTAGTTAATACAACGTGCTTTCCAGCGCCTGGGAAATACCTCTATATGGATACCACACAAACATAAAGCCAGTGCAAAACACAGTATTTAATAAAAAGTGAACTGAAACCCAGTGACAACCATACCAATAAGGCTGATAAAACTAAAACACTATTGTCTAGAAACGTTATATTAGAATTAGCAAGCACAGATTTCCTTTGATAGCTAGAAATTTATCTGACTCCTGCTCAAGAGGCCAAAACCTCAGCACTTTTGTGTGATTTTCATTTCAGCTACAACATGTCTCTAGAAAGGAATTCTGACTTGTTTTTTAATTATCCAGATGATGGTGAAGCCATCATACCCAAAAGCACTTTATTGGAAAGGGAATGAAAACACACATACACAAAAACCTGTAAGAACTAAAGCAACAAGGGTCAAAACAAAAAAAGAGAAAGTGCAGAATACATTTAAAAATATGTATGTGTAAATATTAACACAAGACTGAAGTCATACTGCCCCTTCTATGTAGCAAGAACTTCCCAAACACTTTAAAAAAATGAGATAGCTCACCCAATACTGCAGGATTGCTTCTATGGCTCGGAATTCAAAGGGCAGGGAATATGTGACTAGTTGACCTTCCCCAGCCAGCTGAGATGCTAGCTCATTGAGGAGCCAGTGTTCCAGACTTAAATTACGATAATCTAGTATCAGAAGAAACTCTGGTGTTATGACAGCCTTCAAGAACTGAAAAAGACAGTACATGTAAGGAGTCTGAAAATAAAATCGCTGAAGATTTCTCATAACTCTGTTGCACATTTGATGATTTGGGCTTTGATAAAACCAATCCTCAAATGTCATTTCAGGTAGGAAAATAAGAAAATCTTATACTAACTGCAAACAGGCTTAGACACAGCACTGTGCCAGGGACTGGGCAGAGGCTCCTCACAAGCCTTTACTTCTGTGACAATGTTAATAATGTTTCTTCTGTGCTTAACCAGGAAAATGGTCACTAATGCATACAGTTGGTGAACTCGCACTCTGATTGCTAGGCAGAGCTCCAAAGACACATTTACTGCTGGACTGCATGTCACAGAAAGCTGCTGTTAGAACTGAGCAAGAAAATCAAAGTGCAAGGATGAGACAGGGTTTACACTCAACCATAGGGAAACCATTACCTCCATTCTCATGATGATCCTGTTGTTCCTGGTTGCAATGCTCATCACATGCTGAAATCTTAGATCTCGAGCTTGAAGACCCAACTCCTGGTACAATTCTGTTTTCTTCTTTTCTATCATGAAAATATTTTTAGATGAAGACATTTAGAGGACAAGCATATACGTTCTGAAATTACATCTTAGCATGTTACCAAGTCCCACAACAAAAAACCCAACCCTTCTATCTTTAAAGGTTTTCTTCTCATTGACTCCTCAGTCTAAGTTTAAAAGACTGCATCTTGAATGAAAAAATTCTAGATGTAAGTGAAAAAGTTGGCCACGACAATTCATTCCACATCAGGAACAAGTGACTCCTTTGAGAAAGCACATGTAATCCTACACGGACAGACAAGGCAGGGAAAGTAGCATGCTGGTCAAAAAGAAAAAAGGCAAAGCAAAAATTACCTTCCTGTGAGAGATGGTAATACATTATTTTCAAAATATTACTTAAAAATATACAAAAACTGTAACAATAAAGATTCTATGAAGGCCCAGTGGAAGGCAGCAAAACAGAGGAAATGTTGCAACATCCCAAATAAACACAGTCAAGTATCCAAAACATGATTTTTTAACCCATGCAGATTTCCAATTGGGCTTTTCTGTATTGGACATGGAAAAAGTCAAACAAACCCCAAACAAAACTACAATGAAAACTTACCAAAATAGGTAGTATTTCCCTCTTTGTCAAACTTCATCTGGAGAAATGGAAAAAAAAAATATTTTTTTCACAGAACCACTATAAAACAAGAAATCAATTTCTAAAATTATTTGCACTTCCCTAGAAGCCAAATGGAAAACACATTATGAAGAGAAAGCAACTTTTTATGCCCTCTCTTCACTGTTCATCCCAATTAAGCAAAATAATTGAAATGGCCACATTTCACTATGTTTGTGACCAGTGTCACCTGCGTGACCGTGTTCCTACACAAACCTTGTTAAGGTGATTTACAGAGGATCAGACTTAGAACAGACTATTTCTGTTGGAAGAGACCTACAATGACCAGAGTACAGCTGCTTGACCAGTTCAGGGCTGACCAGAAGTTAAAGCCTGGTATTTAGGATGCTGTCCAAATGCCTCAAACACTGACAGGCTTGGGACATTGACCACCTCTCCGGGAAGCCTGTTCCAAGGTCTGACTACCCTCCTGGTAAAGAATTGCTTCCTAATGTCCAGTCTAAACCTCCCCTGGCACAGCTTTGAGCTATTCCCATGCATCCTATTACTGTATCTTATGGAGAGGAGACCAGCAGGGCATCTTACATCTGGGATTAAAAATTCAGCTATTTGCTCTGGAACACTCTGAAAAATTTACAAATAAAACTTAAAGAGTTCCACGGATTGTGAGGTTAGGCCTTGTGCCCATGTCAAGTACTGCAAGGACATGCTATTTAGCTTGTAGCCTGCACCCAAATACTTCTTCTCTTATCATCTGTCATTAGTATTACTCATTTAACACTCGTATCTCCTAGTAAAATTGTTTTCTTGGAAAGACTGCTATGTCTGGATTAATCATAAAGTTTATTTTTCCTCATAAACAATGCAGCTTAATCCCACATTACTGGCTTTTAAACTGACTTTCAGTGAATTAAGCCTACCTAAGCATGCATTCCAGTAGAGCTGCAGTGGAGCTTACATGGCACCTTGTTGCAGAATGACTGCTTTTTGTTATCAACAAGGAGACCTCACCTTCCTTCACTGGCACTAATAATGTGATTTTTCACTATATATATGGAGAGAGAAGAAAAATATGATGTGCAACCAAGCAGTTTGCAAACAGCTCTCAGTCTCCTTTAAAAAAGCAGCATAGAGAGAGCTTGTTTTTCACCAAATCCTATGGTTGCTTAGAAGTGCAGCTACCACGACACAGGACTAATGTTTCTAAAAGGTATTAGCAAGCCTTGACAAACTTGAGAAGAAACTTCTGACTGCAGCACGAGCCAGAGAACTCCCTGCAGATGCTGGGCCTTAGAAAAGTATCTTCATCAACACTATGTACTGTAACTGCTCCTCATATCAGAGTATCTCAAATCAAAAATTCTTAACTAGGGATGTTCTCCGAGACACAAATCCATCTGCTTTTATGATGCCTTAAGATTTAAGGAAACCACCAACCCCCCCCCCACAAAAAAAAAGAGACAAACAACCTAACCAAGCAAAAAAACCCAACCAACCAACCCCCAAAACAAACAAAAAAAACCAAAAAAAAACCCAAAAAGAAAGAAAAAAGAGAAAAAGCACCATCATCTTGCACCAGCTGCCCTCGCTGGTAAAAATGCCTACAGGTACTTACCACTGCAAAAACAGGAGACACGCTGGCAAGGGTGGCTTGGGAGGTCTCAGTGGGGGCATGCTGGTAAAATTTACCTGCGGGAAGAGAACACAGCTCTACTTCCAGCACACCGCCCTTGGCCTTGAGCTGCGCGGTGCCCCGCTGTCAGCCACCGGCACACGCGCCAGGCAGCGCCGGTCACGACAAGGCCCCGACGAACCCGACACCTCCCGG
>VZTA01010617.1:2035-30637 GCA_013398855.1 Mohoua ochrocephala | reverse complement strand
TAACGGGGGGAGGAGGAGCCGGGCGCGGTGACGGAGAGCCCCGGCGCAGCTTGGGAACAGCGCGGCCGCAGCGGCAGCGGGATAGGGGCAGGCCTGGGCTGCACCGGCTGCGGGCGTGTCCTGCCGCTCTGACCCGCTTCTGTATTTCTAAACTATCCGAAATAACTCACTGGCGCTCTGAAAGTTCATAGCCATTGTTTTATATACGCACAAAGCCACGATCCTTCTCACCACCTTTTCACCCAGCCTGTGTTCAACTCCACTGAAATTAACTGGATTTTGTACATGATGATTTGTGAGAATGGGGAAAAAAAACCAAGAACCCTTTAAACTCCCCGGAGCTCCTCTAATGAGGTAGGTCCGAATTGAAAATCCAATTAAATGGATAACTCCTGTCAAAGACATAAGATAACTCCTCCCAGCTCCAGCAGTGCTCATAACGCGAGCATACCTTACTGTGGCTGGGATTTTCCCTGCCGCAGTCGGCCACTTCCTGATGATTTTGCTTCTAAAGTAGGTTGGGTTTTTTTTTTTTCCAAGTGAAGTACAATTTTGTCCCCAGCAAACGTCTTGGAATTAAATTTCCTTGCCTTACTTCTGTATCTAAGGTAGAGACAACCTGGGTAGTTGAGATGTAAAAGTTTCATTAGCAGCATACCAGCTTCCACTATCATATATTCTTTTTACACTGCAGCTTTCATGTGCAAAAGGGCAATGCAGGTAGCGGGGGTATCCTTCCTTTGGCTGGTTCGGCTGAAGTGTAAATCGGCCTGGAGGCAAAGCCTGCGTCCAAACCCTGCAGCGGGACATGTTATCAGAATGTACTTAGAGTACTCATTAATCCTTAGCGGGAAAATAAAAAAGGAAGTGATTAATGAAATGATCCGTGCAGTGTGGCTGCTCCAAGAGGCAGGCACAAATCTAAACGCTGGTCTGAGTTTTGAAGACAAGGGTGCCACCAAATGGGACGAAAGAAACTTATCCAACACCAATTTGATGTGAATAATGAGACACTTTATTTCGGCGCAGGGAACACATAGGATTACTCCTCCAAACGTGTTCCACTTAGTAAACAAAATCCATCACTTTTATATACTTCTTCTGCCAAGTCATCGTTAGATAAGTTGTTTTAGATACTACGCATAATACATCCACTCTTAAATGTAACCTTTACAATAATTGGTTTTGCTAGCTACATAGCTTCATTGATATTTCTACCCTAAGACAATCATTGGTCATCTCTACTGAGCTCTACTGATTGGAATCCTTGACATTCAAATTAAGATGGGAAGGGTAGGGGGTTTCCGAGCAGCATAACTGGTGTGCATGATGGTCTCCATAGTTTCTTGAGCAAAACAAAAAAATCCAGTAACTTCTTGGTGAAGTTTCTATGGTTGCATGTTTTAAACACAGCACTCCTAGTGTTGCTCTACCTTATATTTTACAATTTCCTACTTGTTATCATAACTGACTCTTTTATATGATTAAATCAATTATTTTATCAGAATATTTGTAACAACACTGTCCTTTCCTTTCCTTTCCTGCACCGCGACCTGTGCATTTGTATGTTCGTGTGTACATGCACACATTAATATACATAGATGAGCCTTTGTTCGAAGTGGATTGACACGCTCAGAACCAGAAGGACGGTTTACACACACCTTGCATAAAGACGAATGACCTCACAAGGAAGTAATTCAACGAAAAAGTTCCTCAGTAGTTATGGACAGCACGGCTATGCAGACTGAAGCCATCAGAGGTTTTCAGTTTCAGGGTAACCATGCCTGTCTGCAAATGTTGACCCCATTCATACTTGATAAAAAGCTGAAATCTACTCTAAATGGAGTATTTTAGCTCTAGTTTTGGTTAATCTTAGCAAGTGAGAGTATGTGCAACACTAATTTAATCTCTTGGATGTCAGAGATACTTAATATTTGGAAATATCAGACAGCACAGAAAATACCTCAGGAAGGCAGGAAACCAGTGCACACCACTGCTGGCAATTAATGGCAGCTTATGTTGGCTCTGCATGTTGGAAAGCAAAAACTAGGGAAGCATCTAAAGGATATCTGCCAGAAATTTGTATTTTATGAATGTGCAGTAAGTCTTACACAGCTGACATTTCACACTCTTCAATAAAAAGGGAAAAGCTGCTGGGTTGATCTATTTGTTTTCCTTTGCTCGTCTGTTTTTCTGACTGCTAAGACAACAGAAGTGCTGTTCTTAAATATATATATTATATAAACTCTGCTCTGCACGATCCAACAGGCCAGTGTATCAGTAAGCACTGGTATTGTATCGCATTACAGCTGCATCATCAGCCACCAGTGCAACTGTCTGGAAGGGCAGACGGTAACCAAGGGTCACCTCTGTCTTCAGAGGGGAAGGCAGCACATCGGTGTGCAGTGGCAGCCAGGGACAAGCCATGAAGCACACACACAATGTCTGATTTTACACTGCTGCTGGCAAAAGATAACTGGAGGTCTAGAACTGGCACCTATTTATTGCAGCTCTAAATACCAACGAGCTGCTTGTTGATTCTGCTGTAGGCACATGTCAGGTATCCGGTCCGTCCTGCAGTGCCAACCTTTGGGAGCAGTTTGCCGAATATCATTAAAAAAATAGTGGGCCAAGCTCATCTGCTGTTTGTTGAAGAGGCTCAGTGACACAGACAGGCATGATGGCTGTTCTTCATTCAGCCAAAAAAAGCATATAGCTTTTTGGCTGATAGCTCCAGCACAGGCTTGCTTAGTCATGAAACTGCCATCCAAACCAGAAGTTATTTGTGAGGTTGCATGACGCGAGCAACTAGTTCCGCTGCCAGCTCAATGTCAGTGCAGACATGGGGGACTGCTCTGATTGCAGCGGGGCTTTTTGCAAGAGAAGGAGCAGAAACACCAAGGAAAAACACACAGAAAGAGAAAGAAACCATAGCTATCATCAGAGGGGTCCTTATAAATCTCTGCTGAAGAAAAGCTCAGAGAACTTTTTGGTAAAATTATGGTAAAAAGGCATCTTGGTCTACAGACAATTCTCAGTGTATAACTTGTCCATTTGATCAATCATTTTCATATGCAAATATGTGCCTGTATCTATGGCCTGTTTCTTCTCATAAAAGAAATGTGCAATTTTATTCACATTGAGAAAAAAATAAAAATCAGAATAACAAACAACAAACAACAAGCCAGATTAACAAAAAACCCACGTTTGCTACCAGAGTGTTTAGTGGATGATGAGTGAAGCTACAGAAGAAGAGATCAAAAAGACCCCGTAGAAAACCTACCCACTCACGTTTACAATAATTGCTCTTACACGAATGAATCAGGAATACCCAGCTGATAATCTCAGGTCCCTTGATCAAAGGTAGCTACAGTAACACACTGAGAAGTCTTTGCTTAAGAAGGATGACTTCACTTTCATTACTCTGTACCAAGACTACATGGAAGGTATCTTTCAACTTTTTCCTTACATAAGGGGACCCACTGGAGTTTGTTCTTCCTTGGAGAACCATTCCCTTTTGTGCCTCTAAGGGTTTGCTAAAGCCTTTTCCCTATGTAATCCTTCAGAATCTTGGCTGTCTCAAGAATACTGTTGGACAGGACCTGGGTGATCAAAAGCTGTAGCTTAAACTGTGATTGTCTAAGGTATTTTTTAAAGCAAAAATAATTGATCATAAACTCTAAGGAGTTTTTGATCCGGGAGTTGAACAAGTAGATGAATTTGCTGTAACATGGGCTTTAAAATTTACAACTGCATCGGTATTTTACTTCTTGTAGTGTGTGCATGTGAGCTGAATCACTTGGCATTTATGTGCTTTAAACTGCCAGTGCAGTCAGTCTGGCTACTCCTGACTTGCAGCTGGGAATAAAGTGGCTGCTATTGCTTAGTCTGATTTTCTGATAAGCTGCGCAGAGGTGCAGTTACTAAGTGTGATTCTCAGCGCTGTGTGCAATAGAATAAGCTGCATTTTTCATTCTGTGTTTAGAAACTTTATCCTTTTCCATTCTGTCCATTTTGTCGGTCTTTTCTTCAGCACTAGGACATTTCTGTCTTCATGACTTCAGGTTTTGCTGTCACTGAGCATAGCTGGCAAGGCCCTGCAACAAGCTGCAAAATCTTTCCTGGTTCTGAAATGGCAGAGACCTCACGGCATTCTGGTGCAGAAAAAGTGACCCTGTTTGATGCTACACTGTGCCATGGCTATGCTCTCATCACATCCCCCAACATAACATAACATAACATGTTATGCTCCTTATGTGACCTCAGGGGATCCCGACACACGACCTGACAGACGTCCTGTCATGCACCAACCTCATGTAAGATCAGATGTCTGATGTTGCTCCATCATAAAGAGATTATGTGTCTCTGCATTTATCTTAATCATGTCAGTGGGTTCAGCAGCTTGTCTCCTTGCTGTTGAGAATGTGATAGGCGATTGCTTACAAAGTGAAACAATAGTGGGAATAAAAGGTCAGACCTTGGGAAATCGATAAGGAGCAGATTGTCATGGTTCAAGGCACTGCTATTACAGACTGAAGTATCTAACCTTTTCTTAGCTTTTGGTCAGTGGTTGTACTTAGGCGAGATGGAAAACAGAGATTTGGTCCACCAATTTTAGGCTGCTTTAAGGCTAGCAGTGCTCTCCTTCTATTTAAGGGATATTTTTTTGCAATCCATAAAGTGACCATAACTCTTGTGGCTCTAGGTAAAGACTAATAGTATTTTGGAGTAGCACAAGTATCAAAATGGGTGCACCAAGAAAATATTCAGTGTCTTACTCCTATGTCAAAGATGTTGTGTGAATACAAATTAGGCCTAAGATCACCAAATGTTCTAGAATCTGGCATAAAGATAGCAGATAGTTGACATATCACTACTCAAATGCAGAGCGGTGCGAGGATCATCAGCATTTTTGGTTTTTACTGAAAAGCATATCCTTAATTACAAAAATTTCCCTTCAGGTTACAGTAGTTCAATGTTAAACAGTATTAATTCGAGGATGACAAGTGCTTGGTTCTCCCCTTTATTAGTCAGAAGGAGACCAGCAGCAAGTGGGGATCTTAAGTTGTTAACCAATAACAGCAGCATGTTTGACTACTCTCACCCTGAAATTGCTGTTTTTGTAATGGTTAACTGCTCTGTTGTAACTCACAGCAGGGGGGTGATTTTCCCATCAAAGGAAGTAAGATAAAAGGAAAGGAATTTCCTTCCATCCCGGCGTGTTAAAACCCCTTTGAAAAGACAATCTTTACTGTACACTGAACAAATCCACGTAGGAGGGTCTAGTGCAGTTTTAGACTTGAGACTATAAGCGGGGAAAAGAGGTTGTTAAAGGAATTATATTTGAATTGAAGGCACGGTTTTACTTTCTCTCAGGTTTTACGGCTTCTTGTCCCCAGGATGTGCCAGAGTGCGGTGGGAGCGCTGCGCCGCCTCGGCGTTTCCCCGCTGCCGCCGCTTCCCCGCACGGGGCAGCTCAGCCGCCGGCCCTTCCCCTGTGGGAACAGGCGGCGGTCGGGCAGGAGGAGGCAGAGCGGGGGTTTCCCTCTCTCCCTCGCTCGGATCCCGTTCCCTGTGCCCCCTCTGCCCGCCTCTGAGCATGCCGCCCCTCGCCCTCCTTCCCGCGGTGGCTCTGGGCCGGGCAGGCTCCTGGCAGGCTCTTGCCTGGCTGCCCAGCGGGAGGCCGGGGACACGCGGGATAAAGTTTCCCGAGGAAAGCAGGGCGGTAGGGCTTTCCGTGATGGCAGAGCCGGAGGATAAAGGCCCCGGGAGGCCGCGGGTGCCCGGCAGTCCGTGTCCCTGCCGTGCCGGCTCGAGTGTCACGCCGCGTTTTTCCGCCGGGGTTGGCGTTCCCCGCGCCAAGCTCCCCCGGCGCCCGGAGCAGCGCGCTGGTTGCCTGGCAGGAGCCGCTGTGTACAGGCTGCGCAGGGCTGTGCCCAGGCCCCGGCCAGGCGAGATCGCTCCCTGCATCCCGGGAGGTGTGCCCATGTGCCCGGCGTGGGCGTGGGCGCTGCACCCCGGGCAGGGAGGTGTCAGGGCCGGAGGGGTTCCCGGGCAGGAGCCTCTCCCGAGCAAAGAGGTGCCGGCGGCGCAGCGGGGCAGCTCGGGCTGCACCGGAGACGCGAAGGCACCAGCATGACCAGTCCTGGCACAAAGGGGTCGTGGCTCTCGCAGCCGACCGTGAAGAGCGTGCTGGTGTATCGCAACGGGGACCCTTTCTTCCCGGGGCGCCGCATTGTCATCCATGAGAAGAAAGTGTCCAACTTTGATGTATTCCTGAAAGAGGTGACGGGCGGGGTGCAGGCACCCTTTGGAGCTGTGCGAAACATCTATACCCCCCGGGGTGGGCATCGTGTCCGGCAGCTGGAGGAGCTCCAGAGTGGAGAGCAGTACGTGGCTGGTGGCAGGGAGGCCTTCAAGAAACTCAAGTGAGTGGCTGAAATGTAAGATTTATGCGGAAATGAATAGCAGCACTTGGGGTTTGGCACTGTGGCAGTGCTTCAGACGACCCCTCACCCTGTCCCTTTTATTAGTCATTGCAGAAAGAGAACTTAGAAGCCGTGACCCAGGGCAAAAGAAAAAGCGCTTTAGAGGTGAGCCCCAGAAAGGGTACTCACACCATGAGTCACACAGTGACCTCTCCTTGACATGACAGTAGAAAAGGAGAGAGAAATAGCCCTTTAACCCAAAGGACATGCGGGAATGGCATGTTGTTGTGATGGCTGTGCTTAGCTGAAGGGCCAGTATCAGTATTTGTGCTCAGAGGTGACAAGGTGAAAGTGGTAGAAAAATGGTGTTGACAGTCCTGCCATGAAGTTGATGAGCCTGGGAGTTCAATTCCCGATGCTTCTTTTCTTGTTTATTTTTTAAAAGTCTCAAGTATTCTACCCAGCTATCTGCCTCTCTATCACTTCTGTTCATTTTGGGTACGTATATAGCCTTTTTATATCCCTCCTGTTGTTTAAAAGATGACCATTTACATTCTTTTTCCTACTTGGACACCAAGAATCAAGCTGCCAGTTAGTCTGTTTTCTAGTGAGTCACTGGGAGAATAATGTGAAGGAGGTCTGGGCTTTTAGGTGTGTTCCCAGAGTGGCTCTGCATGTGATCAGTAACTATTCTTAATTCTGTCAGTGAATTTCTTAATCTCAATTGACTATTATGTGTTTTGCTCAGTCTTTGAGGGCATTTTCCCTACAGTTGAATTTATAGAAATAAATCTCAAAATTAACAAACCCTTTGTGGAGGTGGTTGAGAATTTGTATCATCAAGTACCACCTTTACAGTGTCTTCATCTTGGTTCTGTAGAGTTGAGGACACTATATTTTTCAGGAGAGCTCATTAGTGGCTCATTACGTTTCAGGGCAAAACTCTCTGTGTAATGAACAGGGTCTCTATCATCACCCTTACCATTTCTGTCACTACCTGCTTCTGAAGATTTATTGAAACTTCTTCCACTTCAGAAGGAAAGCCAGAGAGAAAGATGTATGACAGGCTAAATATAAGCCCTTTTCCAACAGTACTTACTCTTTTGCGTGTCAAATGCAGTGCTCAACTCTAAGAAAGATTTACCATATCTTTTTGATATTAAATCCTGTGATTCTGTAGATGGCTTAAAGTTGTTAGTTATCAGCACATTGTGTTACACCTCCCTAAGTGTTTTGTGTTTGGGAGGCTAAAAGTAAGTAAGTGGCATTAGCATGCACTGTTTAGAGAATTGGACAGTCTGGATTTATATGGGGTGGGGCATTTCTTTTTGTCAGTTCATACTTCATGGTCAGAGTTTTATGGTGAGAGTTTTTCAGACTTTTATGGTTGCAACGTGCAACAGGGTACTGAGTAATTTAAGGCCAACAAAGAGAATACTTTAAGAAAAGCTAACCTAAAGGACTGGGTAAAACCAGGCTGTTTTATATATCACTTGATAATATGTCATAGTCCTGTGCTGTAGAGAGGATAAATGGGATGACTTGAGATCCCTTTCATTTCTGCATTCAGAATGGGAGTTGTTCAGTAATCATTAGTATTTGTTTACATAGTGCTGGAAATGTCGGCAGTGCTTTTATGAGCATTAAAGACAAGCTGAAGGGCTCAATGTTAAAGTTGTTCTTAATTGGGTTGTCGACAGAATGGTGAATAGGGAGATATGTTAGCCAGAAAAGTCAGAGGAGAGGAAGGGTTAATTGGGAGGAACTGTTTTCTGAAAGGAAGTGAAGGAATTAAAGAAAAGTGTGTATGTTTGTTTGTGTAATGTGTCACAGGTAAACAGTTACAGCTGTGGGAGACCAAAGCACCTGCCTTAAAAGATCTGAGTCTGGTCTGATGGCGGCAAGAAGTTTGATTTTTTATTTTTTTTAAATTTTATTTTTTCTCCCACTGATTCTTATTGGACGTATTAATTGCTATGATAGACTATGCAGGGCTGAACTTTGAAATGGAGGCTTGTGGCACTGGTGTGTGGGAGCTGTGGGAGTGTAATGGAGAAAGTATCCAAGGAGTAGCAGAAGTTGAAAGTGTCATTGTTCTGCTTCAAGCAGTGTATTTGTTTCTTTTCAGATGCCTTACACTAAGAAGTGAATCTTTTTCTTTCCTGTTCACAGTGGATTCTAGACTAAACTGCGCTCACCTTTAGCACATGAGCCAAACCTTGAATCTTAACATTTTAAGATTGATAGCTCTGAGGGCATATATTCTGTATATACTGCTGATATCTTTAATTTTTTAAATAAAATAAAACAATCAGCGTTTAGAAATTCTGCTTTTAGAAAAAAATACATAGAAATTTTCTTTAAGGGAGGAATTTTTAGTCAATGTTGGTAATTTTTGGAACATATAACAAGTTTTCCAGCTCGTTTTGTCGTTTGGAGGTGTGCTAAGTTAACACATGTTTTTTTGGTGTATACATGGTGAGGTGTGTTGGTATATTGTAGCTGTTGCAGTGGTGAGTGAGAATGCACATATAGGCTGCACCCCTGTGGGGTTCTTCCCCAGATCTCAGCTTCCTTAAAGAAAACTGTCTGTGCTGGAGCTGGTTTCGATTTTTAGCTTTTTTTTGGCATGCTACTCTACCATCCTCCTTCCTTTGCCCATTTACTTGTATCTGTGCTCATTCATCAGTGGTAGATTGTCCTCTCTCCAGCAGTGTCTTTCTAAACAATGCTGTAGTTTCATTGCTGGCTTGGCTAGCCATTGGTTGGAAGCATTTCTGCTTTCTTAGCAAGTGAGAATAGTTTTGCAAAGTTTTTGGTCTGACATTTTTGGAGTGCCATCCTCCAAAGAAGCTCCTTTGCTTCTATTTAGAACTTTTCAGATTTGCAGATCTCTGAAATTTGATGACTGAATGCCCAGACCTCTGCATAGTGAATTTAAGCCTTTGACTATGTATTTGCTTTTCTTTGTCACTTTTCTTAGTTCTTGGTGAAGTAACTCACAGATGTCTGGAAAACAAGAACCACAGTCAGTAGCTGTTGTTACAGGCTGTTGGAAACATTTTGTCTGAGGCACTTATGTCTTTTGAGACTTGTAAGACTTCTTGGTTTTGACCTCAAGAGTACTCATTCCTTTTTACACCGAGAGCTTGTAACAGTTCTTATTGTTTGTTTTTAAACACAAAGCGTTTAAAAATATTATCCTATGTTACTTCTCTTACCTTTCTCAAAGCATTGGCATGCACTTTCAAGCACGGCCTGGCAGCTTTGCTGTGTCTTACTGTCCTCTCACAATGAAGCCTTGAAATCCCTGTGACCATTCTGTGATGCTTTGATAAATGATTGCCATTCCTTCAAAGAAAGAATGCTGCTTTTTCTTTCTCTCTCTTTTTTTTTCTTTTTTTTTCTCTGTACTACTTTTGCACCTTCATTCAGGTCCCATGAATTCTCAACTTTGGCCAAATAGGAAAGTTTCTTCTGTCAAACAAATCTGATCCCAGTCATTAACTACAGAGCGTGACATTACTGAAGAGCTGCAGATGTGTTGCGAGCTCTGAGGTCTTTGGTGAGCCTGCACTGATGCTTGGCTTTAGGTATACCTGACTTCTCAAATAAGGTCTTCTAGTCTTAAAAGCCTGGTAAAGCACCTTCCTACAGGAAGTGAGAACAGGGATAACATAATATTGTTCAAATGGATGTATTTTGTTTGCTTGTCCAGTTGAGGCTTGTGTTTTATCCATAAAATAATTATGAAGCTGCTATTGGTTCATCCAGCCACAAGAAACAAGTGTTCAGATGTGTCCACATTCTACTGAAACCCAAGTGGTGTAGATCCTTTTAAACTTTAGCTTGTGCCCTCAGTTAAACTTGGGTGTGCAGGAAAACTTTAAATCTCTCAGAGATTTACTGTGAGAAACTAAGAGGCAAGATGATGACTTTGAAAACTCTGGTAAGGTGATACTGTGCTGAGGTTTATTGATCCATCTCTGTATATGAGCTTCTTTCTGATGAGGGTGTTACTGATGGTCTGTTCTAATCACCAGTGACTTGAAGGGAGGTGGTTGGTTCTCCTCTGTCTTTTGTATTAGCCCAGAGGGCTAGCTAGGAAATTTATATTAATAGTCTCTTATTAATTATTTACTTTTTCTGTTGCTTAGAAGCATGACAAGTTTTAAAAGCTTCATGTATGAATAAAAGTGTAGGATATTTGTACTGTGTAAGTTAGATGCTTCTGTAAATAATCAAACCTGTTTTCTTTCCACAGCTATTTGGACATTGGCGAAACAAAGAAAAAACCTGCTGAAGTTAATAATGAGGTAGGATGGCTGAAATATTGAAGAAGTAAGCCTGCAGTTTATGTTAGTGACATGCCTGCATTTATGCCTGATTTTTTTTAGTACACATTTGTTTGGCTTAATTTAATAATAATACAATTGTCTACCATTTTGCACATATTTTTTGGCGATTATTACTCTGGTTGCTCTGAGCATGATACACTGACTGTCTTCTGCTCAGTTTTCTAATTGCCACATCCAGTTAAAAATTCAGTAAGAAAAAAGATCTCCTGTTGTCTTCATTGAATCTGGTCATAAACCTAAGGGAGATTTGTACTTGCAGAAAAAAATGGTAGGAATGAGAATTTTGGGAGTTTTGGACCAGCAGATGTTCTTCAGAAGTTGGTATTTCCTCTGAAGAAGGGATATTTTTGTTTGAAAAATGCCGATTAGTTGTAAACTTTTAACTAGTTCTAGTCCATAATTTTCCAAGCTCACTTGTTTCTCTTCAGCAGCACTATGCTGTAGTCAGAGGAGATAATTGCAAGCTTCAAAAAGTTTCATATGTGGATTTGTGTGAGATGTGCGACTCTGCATTGTTTTTACTGTTTTATTGTGTATGGAGGTAGCAGTGATTCCCAGCAAATGTTTGAATTACAGCTTCTGCCTCACAAGAAGCATCAGCTCACTTGTTTTTCAATTTCTTTTGCCTTGTGCTCTCAGGCCACACTCTCAGCAATTCAATGGTTTGTATAGCAGGTGTCTTCAGACAGTAGCACACCTTGTACTAGAAGATCCTCAAAATTGCCCTCATGACATTTACTGTGATACTCAGAAACTTCTTATTCAGAGGCTATGAAACACAATTTTATAATTGAGCATAACTTTGTCACCTGTATTTTTTGAGTGGGCTCACTGAACAGGAAGATCCAATTCAAGCTGAAGATTTGATATGCTGCTACAACTACCCTGTAAATTTACTCTTAGCTGGATAGTTATCAGTACCACTACACCCTTGCTTTTTTAAGTCTAGTTTTAAGGCTGATTATTTTGCTGCAAATGCTTAGAAGATTTTTGGTATAACAGAAAGTCTGTGCAGTTGGAGAAGTAGTTGTAGAAGTTGTGAGTTTTTTTTACTTACAGTTGCATGTTTGATAAAAGAGGCTTCTATTATTTTGTCTGGATTCAGTGCTCATTGAATATTATCTTAACACTTTCAGCCATCTCTCAGGGCTTTGAAGTAACCCACTATAAACCCTCCATTATCTCAGCCTTCTTCTTCATACTTGACTTATGTTTGCAATCTCCACTGTCTCTCTGTGGAGAGCTTAACTCCCTGTGCTGAATTTAACTTTAACGTGATTGATTTATTTGGGGAGAGGAGTCATAAAAATGAGATGAAACATAGTAATAGTCTAAGATTTTTATCTGGGCTTATGGATAACACAATTGTCTTCATGCCCTAATAATTTAATCCCAGGAATGAACTTCCAGGGGACTAGTAACAGAAGTTTTAATGCCTAAATTTGTTTTTGTTAAAATGGTATGAGGCAGCAAGTTCTGGTTTTATTTTTTTTTCAGGTGTTCACTTAGAAATCAAAAACCTAGATTTGCTTTAGGACCAAGAGAGGCAGCAGTATTCCTATCATGCTTAAGTACAAGGATGTCAATTCTGACTGTATCAAGCACATGTAATTTGGCATTTTCTCCACTAAAACAATTACAAATATCTATTTCTGATTCTGGTTATTGTGCAGGGAGTCAAAACAAAGAAAACTTTATGCAGCAGCTGTACATTGTGTATTTGTACGCAGCTGTATGTTTTCTTTGGTGTTAGTTAAACTGCCAAATGCTTGACATCTGCTTTTGGGAGCACTTTAATGTTGTTCTTCGAAGGCAGCATCTCAATTACTTTACAGTTGCATATGACTAGAAAATGTGTGTCAAACTAGAATTAAGCCAGAAAAAATTGATGTTCAAGATATGCTGTAAATCCTCTGTCAGAGCCATCGTGCTGTAGTAATACGTCTCAAAATTTTAACAGCTGTGTTACTGGTAGGCAATATAGTAAAAAGATTTCTTCGTGACCCAAGCTAAAGCTTTGTTACAAACTCTTTCTCAGGTTTGTTTCCATCCATCACTTCTTTTGGCAACTGAGTTTCTTGTTTTGCAAGAGAGATCCCTTTTGTACCGAAGGTGATGTGCAAGTCCAAATACACATTAAATGATGTGCTTGAGGAATCTAACAATTAATCTCTTGAGAAAATATGGACCAAAAGAGTTACCAGTTGTTTATTATAAGCTTAATTGTTTTTAAAAGGTACCGAATGTTATTTTCCAATTATAATGTGGAAAGTATGGATATTTATATTTCTCTAGGCACTGTCTGATCCGGATGGTCTCTACCTCTGCTCTCAAAAAGATGAATTTTGCTTGCCATTGGGGCTGGGCAAGCTACTGAAGAATCAGCTGAGCTTTTGTATTTGCAAATCCTGCAGGCAACTATTTATTTTAAACTCTCTTTGCTTCATAAAAATATGTTCAGCAGCAACTTCCTTTCTTCTTTGACTCCCTATGACCAACAACTCTTTGAACACACTGTAGTAAATTAACTTGGCCATGTGATATTGTAACAGCAAAGAATTGCAGGTACCTAAGAAAAGCAGAAGTATTTTGATTTTGAAGAACCAGTCTCTCGCAACAGAGAGAAAAAGGAAGGTTATAGTGTCTGTATGAAACAGCATCTGTTATCAGAAGGCCATAGTAGGCCTGCAGTAAGCTGCTCTACTGTTGATGCACTTGCCCTTGGTTGATCTTCTTAAAGTAGTAAGAATATTGAGGTTTTTTGTCTGCACTTCACTTTTTCTCCTGGAATTCTAGGGCATAGTGATTGTGTGGCCAGCTCTGACACAACTATGTCACATTTTTCCAGTGAAAAATCACTTTTTCACTTTTTTGCATAAACTTACGTTTATGTTCCATAGCTCCTTTTCAATTGCAACTTCTTGTTTTGTCATGTAGTTTAGGTGTGGTCACATTTGTAGGAGTATTTGTTGAATGGAATAATCAATATTATTGCCAATGATTCTTCAGAGGATTAGTAAAGATTCCTCAGATCTTTCCTACATGTATGAGCTGCATATTTGTATCTGCATACACGTCCAGAACGTCTCTCCCCAATGAAAACCCTTACTAATCACAAGGATTTGAATGAATGTCTGAACATTTTTAAAATTTAAAACTTCATTTTCTGATCCAGTGCCTATCAGTTCTCACATTGGTCCCATTCTGGATGACACAGACGTGGGCTAGGACATGGAGTAAAGCGCTTTTGCTTGCTAGGGAGCTTCACAGAACGTGTGTGTTCTGTGATGAAGTGTGACTGCAGAGTGGAAATGTGACTGGCATAATGTCTTCTTCTGGTGGTCTCCAGGTACAGCCCATCACTTAGTAGCACTTCTGCTGTGGGGTCTTGGGGACCAGACACGGTTAATTGACAGATCTCAGTGCAGATCAGTTGGCCACTGTGTTCTTGGTGAGATCCTGGGACAGGAAAGGTTCCCCTTTGGCCAGTGCTGACGGAAGAGGCGAGCACCATGACAGAGGAGTGCGAGGTAGAAAATACAGTGTTTGAGACTTGGTAGATATGGAATTAGCACCAAAAATTTCCCCAAAAGCATTGAAGATGATGCTATAAAAGTATTTTGAAGACTTGCAAATCCTGTGTTTCCTTCTGTTCTTCCATATTTCAGAATTAAATTATTCTAGTATCATTTAAGACAATTGTTTTTCTTCATCCTTTGTTGCTGGACAAAGTTACCACTCATCTCTCAGCAGTAGTATGATTGGACTTATCTGTAAAAATTACGTTTTGGAAGTTTATGATGTTGTCTTGGTTTCACAAATCATTTTGGTATATTCATGCTGGATATACCTGGTATCTAACTTAACAGGAGTAATTCTTTTTCAAGTACCTTCTCATGAAAAATCACAGTAGTTATAATTTTTTTTTATTTCAAAACTACTGTTTATCATAGCTGACAAAATATGTGTTTAATCATAAGAAAAATCTTGTCATTTTTCAATTATTGGGCTCTCGATTCATTTTAACATCTAACTGTCAATTAGAAATGGTTCATTGATATTTTCTCTGTACAGAAGATAGTTTTGTAAAAGGGATTGAATAGATATTAGAAATTATCCCAGGCTGTGCAAATTACAGCCTTTTGATGTCAAAACAATGTATCTGCATCAGATATTCTTTCCAGCTTCTTTCCTAAAAATTAAAAAAACCACAAACATTATTTGTACTACCCAAAATTGTTAAACACAAAATACCGTATGGTTGGTAACAAATTGTGTATGAAGGTCCACTCCATATTCCTTTGCCAGAATGCAAAACTAAACCCTCTTGCTACTCCATATCTGACCTGTTTGATTACTTCTACTGCTGGTGTCACAGACTGGGCAAGAATTTTCTCATTTTCTCATGCTAAATTAATTAGTAATTCTATTGTAAGTGTATTTTAGGGAATAAGACTATTAAAATGCAAAGATTAAAAAAAAAAAAGTGATATATGCCTTTAATCTCCTGAGGAACATCTTTAATAGGTTAATGTGATATGCCATTGTTTGGTGTTTAGTATCCTGGTAACATAATTAGCACAACAAGACATACAAAACAAATATTCTTCCTGAGTGTTCACAATCCAATACCAGGAGGAATCAGAGAACAGCTGACCAGACATCCAGTTGGAAGATAAGCCGTGCCCTTTTCTTCCTAATTGGACCTGTGAATGCCTAAAACTTCTCTTTATATCGTTCTGTATACCTGAACTGTGCAATTTCGAGCATTTTGATTAGCAGATTGCTTACAAAGGGATTTAGTGAATTTTTGAGCAGCAGAAAGACTTTGCTTCATGTCACTGGAGAATTCCATAGTCTGTATTGAGTTTGATCTGAAACTTGACAGTTGTTCTCTTCCTTGATTACCGCATGCCTTGTTCAGTAGGGTAACTGGTCTTCCTGGCCTGTGAGGAGGCCAGGAGCGAGTGAAGAGGTGCCAGTACTGAAGCTTTCAATGAGGCATGTGTTCGTCTCATTAATAATTTGTTGCTGTATATCAAATTGACTTACTGGAAACATTAACAACTTTTGCCTTTGATTAAAAATGTTGAAGAAAAAAAAATTTTTTTTTTGAGGTTGTTTTTTGTTCTTCAGCTGTTGACTATTCCTAGCTTCAGGTCCTTCTGATGAGCCATAAAGGCCAGAGGCTTCCTTTTGGTTTAATTAAGTCTAAGGAATTTGGGGAAAATACACAAAATGTGAGAGGCAAGACCAGTCAGAATCAGCAATATTATGTCAGTGTTCGAAATGAGCATCAGGAGCTATTTTGCTTGCATAAACTCTGTGTTTTTGATGCCATCACTTTGTGTGTTGTAAGCAGTGTGGGTACAGCATCACGCAACTCAGAGAAGAAATGGGAGATATTCTTGGGATCGAGAGGGAGCACAGGTGTGATCTCTTTTGGAGCATTGCACAGGCTGGGTGTCTGGGCGGATAAGGCCATGCCATTGTTTGACTTATCCCAGCTGAAGATTTGGCCACTAGTCCAATGTCCCAAAATTATGGCAGATCCAGACTGAAAAATTTTTCTTTCCAGGGCTTAAATAGCTGAGGTGAGACTTCCTGGTGGATGTACAGGGAATATAAACTCCATTTCACTTACCATGGCTGAAAAGTAGGGCAGTTTACCTTGGAGGTGAACAGGTTGGCTTTAAACACTCCAGGAATTTTGTAGGAGCTTTGCAGTCTAGAAGGTTCCATTAGTCACTACAGGACTGTCTGCTGTGGAACAGCTCATTTCCAGCTCATCCATGTTTTATGTGGGCTGAGAAGTTTGTGTGCAGCCGTGGTGGCGTGGCCTATTTATGTAAGCCTGGAAATACGCTCAGTTAACAGCAGTTTGAGTGTTGCTTTATACCCACGCCAGTAGAAAGGCTTGTAGTCTCTGGCACAAGGCTGTTTTGTACTATCCAAAGTACCATCCAGCAGTGCAAAGTAGCAAGGGAAATGTGGATTATCCAGGTTAGTTACTGCATAGGATAACTGAAATGGTTTTGTACTAGCCAAACACCTCAGTGAGTTTGACTCTGCAGCTTTAGTCAATGTGTAAAAAATGTCCATTTAAAAAAAGGTCATGGTTCTATGAAATAGATAATATGTTTCCTGTGCTGTAATAGCTTTAGAAAACTTATTGTTCTAGTTTGGTTTTGATCACTGAACCTTGAACATTCCTTTCTTTCACATCACAGGGTGGTCATGTGTATCAATGGGGTTTTGATTCTTTTGACCCCGGTTCTACCCCAGGGAAATGTAAATATTTGTTCTCAATTTTCCTGGGCACATTGATTAACAAACAGGCCATTGTAACAAACTGGCAAAGCCATGGCTCATTGCATGAGCTGATAAATTTGGAATGTGACATTGTGTTGAAATATTGAAAGCTTCAAAAGGTTAGTTGTAAAGTGACGTGAGTAATGAGTGAGGTGTTCAGAGCACCCAGGACTACATGAGTAGCAATAAGAAGGGCCAGCTCTTAAACCCATACAAATCAAACCAGCACAGAGCGCCTGGCTCAGACACATCACGTTTTTTGGCTGTTGTTTTGTTGCTGTCCAGTGTGGCTTTGAAAGTACATGTTATCCTGTAAATCATGCAGCTGTTTAGTTGCTCCCTTTGATGGGGGGACACTTCTGGTAAGGAAAGGAAGTGAATCAGATAGTGATACCATTTCTTGGCTATGCATAACTGGCAAGTGTCTTCATGGCAGCACTGTGACAGTGCTGCCAGACGTCTGTATTTAGCATATGTCTAATTATTTAATGTACACTGAAAGGAAAAGAAAAGCCAAGAATGGCACATTTCTATTTGAACCTATTCTCAAGTGTATAGAAGTCACCTTTTTAGAAACTGAATATGCAGCCGGGCATGTTCAGAGGGCAGTCAAAATACTAATTCATGAACTGTGTACTTTTCTTATATACAAGGATTGACTCTGTGAAGTGTCATGTGCCTCTTGCGAGTCCCAAGTAGCCAACAGGACATTGGGTAGTTTCCTGAGTCTGTCCCACTTTCCAGTCTATATTTTCATAGTAAGCGTGGAGAAGTATAGTGCAGCATTCATAGAAGCAAAAACTCTATGCAAGGGGATCAGCAAATAGATTCATGCCAACAAGAAGAAATAAACTTAATTTTGGTACATCTCCATGTTAGAGATTACGTTTCTTACCTTTTACTGGCTAGCACATGTCTGAAGAATGAAGTGAAAGCCATTATTTTTGATCTGTGTACTTCAAACCAGTGTGTGCATTGCTCAGTCTTTACATGAACAGCCATTCTCAATGATGATTTCCCTTTAATGCCATATGTGTGACATTCTCTTCCCAATGTAACACTTCTTGGAGTTAAAAAGATTGCATAAGCGAGCCCGTCCATAGTGTTCTAAAAAGGAGTGGCATGTTTTTAGTCATTTAAGGAGTTTGACTCTGCGTCTTTTTGTCAATGTGTATAAAAGTGCCCATTAAAAAAAAAGTTGTGTTTCTATGAACTAGGTGTTTCCTGTGCTGTAATAGCTTTAGAAAACTTACTGTTCTAATTTGTGTTCATGTAGTCAGCGGAACCATAAATGTAACAGAATTTTTTTAATGAAAATTGTATTAAAGTGGTGTATATATTTATGCATACACACACACTGTATTTGATTATACATGTGTGGATATGCACAGACTAATTCAAAATGGTTTTCTTACAAAACCAATTTTTTGTGTGAGTACATATGACAGTATCCCTGAGTTAATGGTTTGGCTGCTGGTCATTTAGCTTTGGTTTTGTTTTTTTTTTCCAACAGTCAACACTGGAAGATGTAAGTACCTAAAGCAGATTGAGCAATGTGTTGTATGTGTTTCTTAAGTGTTATGTTTGTGTTTGTTAAATTTTGTATGTTTAGAATATAGCTGTGTTTAACATGTAAGGGAAAATTATATAGGAGGTTAAAAAGCAGCTGTGAGGGCATGGATTTTTTCACCTTGCTTCAGTTGGATGCTGATGTGCTGTGTCTTTGCATTTAAAAGGGCTGTTAGGAGACAGAGCTAATCACAAGTTCAACCCCAATGTATTATGACTGAGGATGAAACCTGGACTCCAAGGGACTCTGTAAAATGTGTTCTGAGACTCAAGTGTTTACAGAGTCCTCAAACACTGCAGAGTGATTCCCATTCCCAGAACCTAACCTGTGTTGAGTTTAGCCGTTTTGTTTTTGCCCAGACTCTGCAAGGTGCTTTGCAAAGTCATTTCACAGATGGTAACTCCTCTGTGAAGCAAGGAAAATCCATACTGCTGTAAGAGGCTCTGTGTGAAATAGCTTTTTTTTTTTTTTCCCCAAAGAATAGAAAAATAAAAATTATGGTGGTTTTGAGTGTCTGTAATCCCATGGTATATTTCCAACTGTGTGTAGCTTGTTGCCTTGCAAATTCTCATTGGATTGATTGCTTCCAGCTTACATAAAGTTTTCTCTGAGTTTCTCCTTCCTCCCCTGGACACTTTGTGTTGCTGCTGTGTGTTGTCGTGTAATACTTCAGATAAGTATCTCATCACAAATTATGAGTCGTTGTCAACATTCATCAGTAGGAAATGGTGGCTTCCCTTGAATGGGTTTTTTCAAACAAATGGAAAATGTACAAAATTTAAAGATAAAATCATAATGGGGTCAGACCACTGATTAATGTAAATCTGCTTACAGTTGCTGACGTAAATGGGAAAGTGCTGATTTACATCATCAGAGAATGTGGCTGGTGAAATGAAAAGAAAATAAAGGGGTTAGGGGGCTAGTAACGCTGGTCTCTTAATGTAAGCACAAACTTTCACCCAAGACCACTTTGTTGTTAATGAGTAACTCTGCAGTGCCAGAGGGGTCAGGCTATTCCAGACACTGCAACACTGTGCTGCCTCCTACAAACATAGTAGGAGCAGAACTATGTATTCTTTAATTAAACCCTGGGACAGGTCTTTCGCTGGGATGGTTTAGTGGAACTCCATATACTTCAAAGGAACGAAATTGATTTACTGTAGCTGAGCACTTGGTCTTTTATAAATGTATACTTCTGTGTTTTGAAGTTAAGTACCTTGCTTTTCACGACCGTAAATAGTTTAACATTGATCAGACAGAAGTTGTTCTAAACTCTATGAACAGAAGAGTCAGATTAATGAGAAGAAAGGTGTATAGTATGGAAATGGTGGGGTTTTTCTTATTTTTTCTTTTCTTTTTTAATCACAGTGTAGTGTGATCTTTATAAAACATGGCTTCAGAACTGGCTGGGGTTGCTTATGCTGAATTTTTCAGTATTGTACTCAGCTTAATATAACATGCTGTAGCCAGAACATACATTGGGTATCTGCAAGAGTTCTCTCTTATTCATTGTGGAATTCTGCATTTTGCTATGTTGCGTTATACTTGCATGTCTGCAGGCTTGCCAGCTTCAAAATTAAAGGTGCTGTACACACCTCATTTGCAGCACCCCTGGTGCAGGTACTTTCCTCTGCCTGTTTGGTTTTGTTGGTTTTAGTTTTCTTATAAAATGTATATTTTCTCCTTTCCTCTCTCTCATTCAAAGACCAGAGTGTTCCTGTGTCCTGCATGAACATAAAGAGTTTATCTTTCTTTTGGCCCCTGAGCCAGACCAGGTGTAAAACATACCTTCAAGAGGCAAGCTGTCCCAAAGACATTAGTTATCTCTCCTCTTCCAGACAAACATTAGCCTAAGCCTCTGTCAAAGAGCAAGTAGACACTAAGAACAGATGTAGTACTCTTGTCCTTGCTGTTCATGACAGGTGTGCCAAAAGACTTTTCAGAGTTTTGTGCCACCAGGGTTCAGCATCTGCTTAATTTAGTCTGGACTACTCTATTCAAAGCTCCTAGAAACAGATGTTGTAAATGTTAAATTACTTCATGGAATCCTAGAATCGCTTGGTCTAAAGGCACCTTATATATTTAAACTTACCATAATCACCTAGTTCCAACCCCCCTGCCATGGGCAGGGACACCTTTCACTAGACCAGGTTGCTCGAAGCTGTCCAGCCCGGCCCTGAACACTTCCAGGGATGGGGCATCCACAGCTTCTACAGACAACCTTGTTCCAGTGCCTCACCACCCTTAACAGTCTAAAATTTCTTCCTAATGTCTAATCTAAACTTACCCTCTTCCAGTTTGAATCCATTCTCCCTTGTCCTGTCACTACATGCTCTTGTAAAAAGTCACTCTCCATCTGCCTTGTGGGCTCCCATCAAGTACTGGAAGGCCACAATTAGGTTACCCTGAAGCTTTCTCTTCTCCAGGCTGAATAATTCCAAAATTCTCATGGTCAGCTTAGTATTTCCATGCACTGGTTTTTCTAGTGTCACTTTATCAAATGTATTATTGCACTAACAAATTCTTTTCAATTTTTTTTTAATACAGAAGGTACATTGACTTAAACAGGCTTAGATAAACAATGCAAGTTTATATTTTGTTCTGATTTAGGCTATTTTTAGGTAGAACAGACAAGTATTTAATCTTTGCCTAAGCTGGTCCCATGTTATAATCCCCTGCAGTTAGCTTGTTCCATTACAGGCCTCACTTACAAGGCCGCAGAAAGCTGCCAGAAATATTAATGACCCTCAGAGAGCAACCCAAAAGACAAACTTCCAGGTTGATGCCTCAGTATCTATTATTGGCAGAAATACAGTCCTTCAAATAATAAATGAGCTCTTAACATGTATCAGGTTATTGTTTTCTCCAGGGTCTGGTGACTGGGCTACGTGCAATCATTTGATGGCCTTCTGAGGCGCCTACACCGAAATTAATGGTTTCATCAGCCTGCGAACAACTAAGTAATAGGGCACACCTGGTACTGTCCTAAAGGGCTCCTTTATGCTTAGTCAATGCTTTCTAGCTCATTCCAGTAAAGTGTGGAGCATTGGAACCTGAGCATTGCAGACTGCATCAGAGAACTTGGTTTGAGGGACTGTTTGGAGAGACTGTGGGAGAGCTTGAGCAGCGTAAGTGCTCAAGTGCATCAGGAATGGATGGGGAATCAACTTTTAGAAAAAGTGATGTATAACTACTATTTATGTATTGGATATTTTATAGCGGATTATCCTGGCAACCTACCGGCTACAAAGAAAGGTGTAAGGGCATCCAAGGTTCAGGAACTCCCATTTTGTGTGCAACCTGTGTTTAGAGCCTAAACATTAGGACATGATGCTATGGAAGTAAATCAGTATTGCCTTAGCCTTCAGTAGCATACATACCCTTTAGAAAGTTACTCTGTTTTTCTATATTCTGAAGCTCTTTATTAGATTGCTTACATTGAGAAAATAACCCTTTAATGGCTGACAGCAGCAATTGAAATGCTTTCAGATGTTGCAGTTTAAAGTGTATTTTCTTTTTTTTCCAGTAAATTTTCATTTCAAATTTTGGTGACATAAATGACCAGTTATGCTGAGGAATACACTTCAAATATTTCTGCAAGAGTGGCTGAGCTCCTAAGTTATTTGGCAGTTCTCAAAAAATGTCTTTGCCTCCCCTAATGAGCTGTATGATAACAACCTCTTGCTCTCTTTCCAAGTCTAGTAGTAGGTGTGTATCTTCCACCTGATTCAGATCACACTGGAATTAACAGCAAGACTGTGAACTGGAATTACCTTCGGCATTAGTGCATAGCTTATGTACAGTCTGGTGCAAAATTTCTCTTTGTATGAAGCCAAGACAAACACGCATCTACAAAATAGATCTTAAGGAGTAAATGCACTGCTTAGTGAATTGCTTGCATAAAGGGAAGGTCTCCAACCATTCCAGGGGTCTGCTTCCTAGTCTGGTCTGCAAGCAATGCTGGCACAATGCAGCAGTAACATCTTTCTTGCTGTCTCTCCTCTTGTAGATGTCTCTGGCCAAAATATCCCTTTGCACTGAGCTTCAAATCACCTTGCCCTTCTGGTGCTGATTGCTTCTGTTTAGTCTTTTTAGTCTATGCAGCTAATTCTGCATAGGCTAATTAGAAGAGGCTAGAAAGGCTAATTCTGCCTTTCTCCATCCGTGACCAGTGTGGGCTTTTATGTCCTCTGAGTCTCTCAAAAACCAGATGTTTGAGAGGGCTACACAGCTCACGAGGGTCTTTGAAAAAGGTAAAAAGTTGAAGTGAGTTGAATTCAGAATAAATATGCTTCTTTTTTAGCAGACACTGAAAACAGATTTGGTTCAATAGATTTACCTGTTGTTGTATTGTACTTGAAGTGATTGTACACTAAGGAGTGGCAGTACTGCTTCTGTTTTGTTGGTTCCTTTTCTCCCAAGTTTGCTATCTTACCTCCAGAATTTATGTGCTTGGTGCAGAATTTGCCATGTGACGTTCTTTGAGTTATGTGGGAAGTCAGATTTGATTATTTTAATAATACTTTTTAGCCAGTTTGGAATATCTAGTAGGTTGAGCACCTGTCTTTTCAGTGTATGCAAGAGAAAGATCTGGACAGCATTCCAGTCATTACTGAATAAATTTATGTGAAAATTCAAGCAAAGACTAAAAGCACTGGCGTTCAGACCATTTCCCACAAATTAAATGAGAAGTACTGGTTAAGTTAGCACGAAGCGTGATAAAACTGCAACACATCATGTCATTAGACTGCTTTACACTGTGACTGGAAAATTGCCAGTTTAAATAAACTTTGTACATCTGTTTGAAAGCGTGTCTCTCTGCATGCCGGCTATTTAATCCTTTAGGCTTTTATCCTATTTTTTTTTAGAAATGTAGCCAACTTTTTAATGCATGTACTATAACTCTTGAATGTTTGTTTGTGTTTAACACCTTATTTTGATTTGCTAATGATGAAGAATTAAAAAAATCTTCCTAATGATTTTGGAGTTTGCGTTTATCCTTTTTTTCCCTAACTTTCTATTCATTATAATGACATTAATGTTGATCTCAACGCAGTGTGTGTTCAAAAGGGTACAGGGAATAACGGTGAAATTAAGTAGCCTGTGTATTATCCTGAAGGCTAAAAATCTCACTTTACTTTTGAGTCCTTGCCCTAAAATGGGCAAAGTATTCAGGAACCTTTATAAATTACTGATGGATTTGGATGTAAAGACCTGTACAAGACCAAAAGTAGTTATTATAATAGCAGAGAGATCTAGCAATGGCATTTATTGTTAAAAAGAGAAGATAGTTTAGTTGCCTGCACCATGGTTATGAGCACTAAAGACTAAGAGAGCAGGAACAGCATTTGGGAGTATTTCTTTGGGTATGTAGGACAGCCAAAGATGTCCATACAATTCTGCCTTCTCAGTGCAAGCCCTGTGTTGTGCCATGGTGCACTGTGGTGTGCTGTGCTGTGGTTGTTATTCACCACACACGTAAACCTGCAGCAGTAATTATGTGTGTTATGTAGGAGGTGAAGCTGGAATGGAATAAAATGCATGTGTTAAAGGCATGCTGTCCCACTTGCTGATGGTGGTCAGGGTAAGCTTTTTCTGAATGTGAAGACTGCATAATTTCTAATTCTTCTTTTGTTCTTGCAGGTCAAGCCAGTCACTCACAGTAGGATCACCGTGTCAGCACGGTTTCGAAAGCCTCTCCAGGAGCCGTACACTATTTTGTAAGTAGAATTTTCGCTTAGTGAATTGCCATTTCAGGGGCGATGGTAGTGGTGTGTTCACTTCAGGTGAGCTTTGTTTAAAATGCTCCTCCAAGTTATTTTACTTTGCTTTATTTCAGCCTGATTGCTAATGGAGACCTTATTAGCCCTGCAGTGCGCCTCCTCATTCCCAGGAAAACACTGAATCACTGGGATCACATTCTTGAAATGGTTACAGCAAAAGTTACCCTCAGAAGTGGAGCTGTTCACAGGTATCAGGAAGCTGAATATTTGCAAGATACATTTGATATGCCTAGATATGTTTCTAAAGCTCCATAGGTAGATATAATGGATCATTCCTCTTTTATGGGAAGTTCCACTGTAAGAAAATTAAAATATATCAAAAAGCCACAAAGTGGAAATACATTGACTCCAAGTAATTTCGGGTTTCATTTCAACTGCTATTTGAAAAGAATAACCTCAATTTGCTTAAACTGTTATTTTAAAATTAATATTTATTAATTATTTAGTTAGCAGGCCTGTAATAATCCAATAATAATGCAATCTAGTTAGTACGAATAATTAAGTTACAGGTCATAATAAAATAAATTAGCATGGTAAAGTTGGTGAAGGTGTTTGGAATGTGAGATACATGTGATATGTGTTACTTTTTAATTGTGATAGTTCTTTAAATTCATTGGGGCAAGCAATTTCAAGGAAAATACTATAGATTCTTTGGGGTTTGTATACCTGGGCTAAGACTAGGATGTGCTTAATATTCAGCCCTTAGCTTCCTAATAAAAGCCGAGGCCAAAGTTGTAGCTGGGGTTTGCCAGTTCCAGTATCTCAGCTGGTCTGAGTTGTTGTGGTATCTGAGGAATAGGAGGTGACCTCTTGGATTGGTAGGTTTCAGCCCCTTAAGGCTTTTACAATGTAAAATAAGTTACCTAAATTGGTATTTGGTAGTTGTTACAAGTTTTAGAGCAAAATGACAGATGTGATGTCTGTGAGAAACACTGCAGTGTAAGTGGGCTGTCAAGGTGTGCAAGCAAATTACCAACATTCCAGTGTTGCCCCATGCAGAGCACATTACAGAAATCTCCTCATCAGTTGGGAAAGGGCCTTTTGTGGAAAATCATTCTTCACAGCCTATGCAATGTCTGAGGCTAAGCTTGCAAAATCTTTCTCAAACCAGTGAAGATAAGGTAGTATTTTAGTTCTCCTGTTTGCTTTCCCTGAGCTGATACCGGTGAGAGAAGATTAAGGTAATGCTCTCTGTTGACCATTAGCTCTCATCAAGTTTTTCCTCTCAGCCCTGCACTTACTTGCTCCTATTAGCTGGCTACTTAGGACTTTTACTTGCAATAAAGTAAACCTGCATGTGCTGAAGCTTTCTGGATCTGTTTCTCAGCTAGTGTAACTCAGAAGTGAACAAAGCAAGAAAAGACATTTACAACATACCAATTCTCTCTGCTCTCAGGTTGTTTAGCAATTTAAAAATCTTTCACATTTTTTTCTCATTACTTGGTGTCACTCTGGTGAAACCGAATGTTGTGCATGAAAGCATACAATATATAACTAAGATTCCTTTTGAGAAGATCCCTTCAGTGCTCACCTTTAATCCTTCAAAAATAAGATAATGTAAATGACATTTTTAACTATTTAATGTTTTCCCCTTGCTGGTTTTCTATTAACTCAGTTTTCATTTTCTTCTCCTTAAAATACTAGAAATACATATTAAATCTGTAGAAATACATATTAAATCTGTCAGTAAAGTGATCGTTGTTCTCTGATAAGTTACACATTACTTGCTGGGGTGTACTGAAACTATGTTAGCATTAGGGGGATCTGGTAAGACCACTAATGCTGGGAAGATATAATTTCTCATTGAAGAAGGAGAAGTGGACTTACAAGAACCTGCATTATGTACATGGCAGTTTTTTCTTTTCCCTGTTATTAAACGACTTAAAAAGCTACCAAGTCTTACAGTTTCACATGGGGCTTTTTAAAAAAGAAATTATTGATCACCCTGATCAGAATAGGGATATAAGCAAGAAATATGAGAGAGGAGATGATGGGAAAGCAGCTTTTCTGCTTGCCAGATTGTTGATGGGGGTGGGGTGCAGCAACCTGACGGGCAGGAACCGGGTGCATCAGCAGCTGGGAATTTGGGGATATTGTCCCAGAAGTTGTGTCTTTGCTGTCTCCCTTGTCAGCCTGTATGCTTGCTTTGTTTTGGCTGTCACTTTTTAGCTTGGATTCAGGAGGGAAATTGGAAGTCCATTGACATCTCATAAGGCAAACCTAGGTCATCCTCAGAAGAAGTGACCACAAAGACATTTCTGTTACATAATACGAGCCAGAGAGAACCCAGCTGGTCTGTGAATGGTTGTGACCAAGCGAGTGGGTGAAAATTGTGGCTTCAAAATTCAGAAATTAGTGTCACAAAACTTGCGTATGCTTGTTAAGTCAATAGGTAGTTTTTTGTTTGAAGATCCATTTTTTAAAAATGCATTTTTGATTCCACTTTCGTCTTCAGAGACTGATTATGTTTGATTTCGTTATTGTGATTATTATTTTCAGGGTGAAAAATACAATTGGAGATTGCCAGCTAATCTGTAACATTTTTGTGAGTTATATTAAACAAACAACTTCTGTGCTTTAAATATAACATTAAAACACAAGCAAAATGAAAGATCAGGAACAAAAAAACCCAGTCATTTTTAATGTACCCCTCTACAAATCCATAAACGATTCTTAAACTGTGGTACACTGATTTGCTGTTTTTTCCCCCAAGTTCCCAAAGTGAAGTGCAACCTAGCAGAACACAGTGAGATTAATTCAGAAATAGGCTTCCTGCTGATTTTCCGATAGCTTGTTTTATTTTCATTGTTTGTGTGTAACTGATGTTGACTCTGGAGTAGTGAAACATAAATTGCTCTTTGAATTGCTGGCATGCCTGTGGAGTGTTTGCACTATGAAGTAAATATGAGTAATACAAACGGGGTGCTCCAGAGTTAGCATACCTCTTCTCAAGGAAGCAGCAATGTGATCTAGATTTTATAAAGCTGCAATTTCACCTTTCAAAATTTTCAGTCTGTGCACTTAGAAATGTGTTGCCATGGTGGCAGGAGACACACAGAAAATTAGGGTACTTTCATGAGGGTAATACAAGAAAGACGTGGACACAATGGAACAAGTGCAGGAAAGAGCCACAGAGGGGAAGGGCTTGAAGATACTTCTTGTGTGAGGAGAGCTGGGACTCTGCAGCCTGAGGAAGAGAAGGCTCAGGGGGATCTTTTAAATGTGTGTACATACCTGGTGGGAAGGAGTGAAGAAGACAGAGCCAGGCTCTTCTCAGTGGTGCACAGTGATAGGACAAAAGGCAATGGGCACAAAATGAAATACGGGAAATTTCACTTGAACAGAAGAAAAAAGAAATTTACAGTAATGGTCAGCAAATACTGGAACATGTTGCCCAGAGAGGCAGTGGAGTCTCCATCCTTGCAGGTGTTCAAAACATACCTGGAGACAGTCCTGAACAACCTACTCTAGCTGCTCTTGCTCTGCAAGGCATGATTGAACTAAGGGTTCTCCAGAGGTCTTGTTCAACCTCAGATGTTCTGTGATTCCTGGTTCAGTAAATGATTTTCTTCTGTTTTTTCATGGTTATGCCACCATATGTATCAATTTTAAAGATCTTTCTCTATTAAACTGAAAATTTTTGCATGTTATAAGTCAAGGGTGTACTCAAGGTAGCCTCTTGATATTCTTCCCCAAAAGTTCATTGTATAGTTGTGTATATATTTTCACATCTCCTTGCATTGTGTTGAAATTTATGACTATAAAATTATACATATAAGAGCTCCTGTAGAACACGTCTAGAAAGGCATTTAAGATAGCCATTCAACATTCCTGCATTTAAGACTTAAATGAAAGTTGTTATTGTTGACTTTTAAATGAAATATAAATATCGTTGAGGTTTGGACTACGCTTTGTAGGAAAGAGCTAATTTATTCTTGAGTGTTCCCTCCTTACTCACTGTTTTGACCACGCTAAAATAAAATCACAAACTTGATAAGGAAGTAAATTCCCCCCACCAGTCCCTGATGCATTTCTTTCTTCTTAAACAGAAGTCATTGTGGTAAAAAGCCACCTGGTGTAATAGACATATTTATTATTGGTAGGTGCCCAAGATACCTGGCTTCTTGTTTGAATGTAGTACTGTATTTCCT
>VZTA01010616.1:5550-73232 GCA_013398855.1 Mohoua ochrocephala | reverse complement strand
TTGAACTTCATGAAGTTTGCACATCTCAGGCCTGTCCAGATCGCTCTGGATGGCATCCCTGCCCTCCAGCACATTGACCACTCCACACAGCTTGTTGTCATCAGCGAACTTGCTGAGAACGCACCTGATCCCACTGTCCCTGTCACTGACAAAGATATTAAACAGCTCCAGTCCCAGTAGTGACCCCTGAACACCACTCGGCTCTCAGCTCCACTTGGACATTGAACTGTTGACCGCAGCTCTTTTGGTGCCACCATCCAGCCAATTCCTTGTCCACTGCGTTGTCCATCTGCCAAATCCACATCTCTCCAGTTTAGAGACAATGATGTCTTGTGGGACAAGACTTTGCACAAGTCTGAGTAGACGATGTCAGTTGCTCTTCTTATCCACCAACTCTGTAACCCTTTCATAGAAGGGCACCAAATTTGTCAGGCACCATTTGCCCTTAGTGAAGTTTTGTTGGGTGTCAATAACCACCTAATTATTTTACTGTGTCTTGGCATAGTTTTCATCTGCTCCATGATCTTGCCAGGCACTGAAGGAAGACTGGCCAGCTGGGACTGACTGATGTGTCAAACCTTTGATTAATAAAGGAGGTTTGGAAGTAGCAGGACTGGGTGGCACATCCCATGCTAATCAGCACACTTTTTGTGCACTGTGGTGATGAAGCCCCTCACCACTAGACGTGATAGCATCTCACTCAAATTACTACAATGCTCTCCTTTCTTTGGGACTGCATCTGACCATATACATTTCATTTCATGTAATGAAATTTGCTAAAGCCTGGGATTTTTATCTTCTGAATGGACTTGGCAATGATCTTGGCTTGGTATCTTCAGAAGACCTATTATAAAGGAAGTATTATTCTATAGATGGTAGCAAATAGTGCATTACACCTGCAGGCTGGGCTAAAATTCTTCTGAGGATCCGTAAAGGTGGTTGCCCTCCCAATCCAGTTTAGCCTCTGAAAATTCTGAGAGGCTTTATAAAAGATTTTTAAAGCTAAAACTATGCTCACAGAAAAAGAATCCATGATTATCTATTTCCATGATGGAGGTGGCTGACTGAAAGTTAATTATAGCTCAGCCACAAAAATAAGATAGTAGATCTAGCAGCTAAAGGCTGAAACCTTTTTGTCGGTGCTTAGTCTTTGCTGCATGTTTTACGTTTGTCTCCTGCATGAGTGAAGTGAAACCATGATCCTATTGTAGGCAATCCTTTGTAGGCAAGTATATAAAGAAATAATCTAGGATTTACATAACCAAGGTTTAAATTAATAAGATTTGAATGAATATTAGCCCTCCAGTCTTAAATATTTTGAATTTTTTGGTATCTTCTCATGCATTTGAATTTCATTCTCCTTGTAGTGTGAACGGCATCTGTTTTATCTTTTTTTTTACAACAGACTTTTCAGAGACTCTTGGTAATGATCAAGCTCTTTTTCCAATGAAGAAAAGTTAAATACCTTCTGACCTCAGAAGAAACAGAGTAAGATCTGTGCTGAGTATTCCTGTAGAGTGTCATGTGAGATGCATGGTTTTATCTGAACATATGATTTTTTTCCTTTTCCCTCTGTAAACAGTATAGAGGGGCACGTTTTAGTCCTGCTTTATCTTCTCTCACTTGTATAATGACAGTCGGGCAACCAGATCACTGCTTTTCATGGAAGAGAGCAGTGCTAGAGCAGCTATTAGCCCTTGTTCCTTCTGGCATTGCACCTCTGGCACCTTCAGCTCCAAGCTCGGGCTTGTCTGGAGCTGACAGATGCCGGCGCAGCGCTGCGCAGTGGCTGAGAGCACGTCCGTCAGGCTGTTGCCTTGCAGTGCTGGGCTGCTGAGGTGGCTGCCCAGGCATGTGACAGGGCTAATACCCCGTTTGGGATTATAAAGGGTATTTCCATCTGTTCTTGGCGGTGGCAGGTACCCAGTGTTCTTCCAGGTGTTTTGGGTGATGGATTATCAGACTTAAATTTAACATCGTAGAGTTCATCGGAATATACAGGATTTATCTGATGCATTTCCTTTCAAAGGCTCTGAGAGGTTTGCGTGAGATTTTGGTGGATCTGTCTGTCAGCTATTCATACTGGAACAGAAACAGCATTTGAGACCAGAATTTATACTTTACAGCTCAAAACTAGATTTTTTTTGATATCCTGTGCCTGTTAAATCTGGTGATTGCAACAGCTGCTTTACCAACTTGTGATTTCAGTTTTGTTTTGACATTCCTGCTGGCATGCATGTGAATTTACTCCCTTCTCGTACTACTTTGTTTTGAAAAAAAAGCCTGCTTCTTAGCTTGACTTTTGATAGCTACAGCTTTAATTGCATGCACTTTTCATGGGGAACTGAACAATCTTCTGATCATTGTATGGATGTTTTTTAGCTTCCATTTCATAAATTTTCTTCTTTTCTTTGGAACCATATGATGGCTAGGTTTCGTATCCATGAGCGCTCCTCTAAAAATAAATCAGTGACAATGCCTGATGAAAAAAGTGAGTTCATGCTTGGGGTTTTTTGGGGGTTTTTTTTGTTTGGTTGGTTTTTTTTGTTGGTTTTTTTGTTTTTTTTGGTTTTTTAGAATTTGATGGTACCTTTCTGTTGCAGTCCTTTCTTTCCTGATAATATTTGGGTTTACGACATGCACTGTATGGTCAGGGCTTAAGTCTTTTCTTGCTCACACAGTCCTTGCTTGCTGGGCTTGCAGTCCAGAAAGCTTCTATAAAGAAAATCTCACATAATTTAGAAAAAGAGTAGAGAAGTGAATTAGGCTTTTAAACCATTGCTCCCCGAGGATGCCTTTGTGGTTCATAGACCCTTAAATGTCCAAGTTCATGGTGAATTAAAGCCTGCCTACAGCATTTCAGACTATTAATCAGTTCAAAGCTGTTGTACTGGTCAGGAGAGGCCTTTGAAAGATGAGTGATGCTGGCTTCAGGTGACTTTCAGGACTGGGTTATGGTGCAGGTTGTTTCTCATTGTATTTCTTTGCGTTCCATGGGATCATTCACAGCCCCGGGGTTACCTGTGGAACCAAACTCCTTCACTGGGATCTGAGAAATGTAATACTTCCTCCATGACTGCAGTTGCTTAGGTCAGCTTTATATCATACTTAGGCCATTTTTTCTGGAGACGTCTCTGCTCTTGTGTATTGAAGTGTTTGGTGGCATTTGGTGTTCCTCTCTCAAGCTTCGAAGGAGCCCCTTGTAACATTTTCTCTCACTTTTTGCTATGTCTCATATGTATGTGTGTTTCTGACCCTCATTCTGGGTGTTTTAGTCTTTTTGTCAAGGCTAACAATTCAGGTAGGGCTGTCTCCTTAGCACCTCAGTAACCATTGAGCTCTCTCTATTCTCGTTGGCTTTACTGTTCATCCTTATACAAGTCCCATTATACATCCATTATACAAGTCCCTCTGGCTGATGCAAACTTGCCGGTTAGAATGGCATGGAGTTGATAAAACATCTTGTTACCACCTATTTCAGTAGATCCTTCAGTGTATCAATGATGTTGTGTATGTATTTTCTCTTACCTCCTTTTGTGTTGTTTCTTTTTAATTGCTTTACCTTTTGCTTTACACAGGTATTTTTCCACTTCTTAACTGGGGAGCAGGAATTGGTAGTATCTTGTTTCCTTTCTTTCACACAGTCCTGTTACTGCAGTCATTGTGCCATCTTTGACTCTTTTGGACAGCACAACCACTACATGACACGTTGGTGTCCCCCCTTTCTGAATTCAGATGGAAATTGCTGCTGAAATGCACATTAGCTTTTTGCAGTAGCTTTTCTCAGTGGGCTGGGAATTTCTTTAAGTTGGACCTGAGAGGGGATTTATTGTTGCAAATTTCTCTTACCTCTGTTATCAGTCACCACAGGTGCTCTGGTATCCTTAAGTGTTTGATTTGATTTAGTTTTCTCACAGTATGCAGACAGTCTGGTTCCAGGTGACTCCAGCTGAGGAAATCCAAGGTGGTATGTTGTATATATGTGTGTGTAAGCAGTGCTCTCTTGAGCAAAAGTTTCATGGTTCTTCCAATTTCTTCGCATTTTAGCTTGGCAAATGGAGATCTTGCTACCATTCTTCTTCTTAACAATTGTTTCTTTGAAGAGTTTGTCTTGAAAAGGTGTTTAGGGAAGCATTGTCCGACAGTAATGACAGATAATTGTCGACTGGATCTTTGTTCTCCTCGTGGTTAGCTGTCTGGTGTGTAATGTTGCATAACTGTCAGGTTTATGTGTTTTGTTTGAAACTTATCTTGGTGCAATTAGGCTGTAATTGGTTACTGGGGTAAAATTAATTTCTTTGTGTTCTCTCTGATTATCAGTCGCCTTGTCACCTTAAATATGACTGATGCTGAGAGGATTATGTAAACTTCTGCAAGTGATGCTTATTAGTTACATGTGCAGATTTTGCCTCAAGGACCATTGTTTTCTATACGGAAACGCTGGTTTTGGAACTTGCTGTCAAATTCGGCCAAATTTTCCTCAAAAAAATTTTAGGCTTGCAGAGGGTTTTTATGAATATATTAGCAAGCATATGAGGAGGAAATTATCAATTTCGTCTCCCCACTGATCTCAGCTTTATTTGGGCTGCTGTTCTTCAGATACTTGTGATACTTTATACTCATTTTGGGATGTTTGATGAAATGAAGAGAAGATGGGGGAGTAACAGGGGAGAGAGTTTTGGGGTCAATGCTTAGGTAAAACAAACTAGGGATATTATTTAAAGGAAATTAGTCTCTGTTGGTTCTGCCGTTCCAGAACAACTTTGTTAAAAGCAAATAATTTCTGTTTGCTCTCTTATAATTTCTCTCAAATAATTTCTTAATAGCTCTTTGCAAGACTTATTGCATTATGTCACCTAACGTTTTCCTGAATTAGTATCATCTTTTATCTATGTGTAAAAGACCACTTCTGGTTTACTCCCAATTTGTATATTGTGCTCTCTTAAGAGATCTGGGTCAGCCTGCAGGGAAAGATGGCTGGGGAACAAATAAGCACATTTTGGGAGACAGCAGTTGGAGAAAAAAGGAATGAGGGAAGTCGGAGCAAAGGGCTGAGAGTTTAGTGTGGTTTTAGTGTGGGCTCTCAGACACAAAAAGATTGCAAGAAGGAGCAGAGGGCAGATAGCCAAGACTTAGAAATAATAGAAAATGACAGTAAGTGGATATCAAAGGTCAGAATTTGTTACAACTCAGAAAACCGCAGAGCTGGCTCTTACCAAGGCTGCAAGCAAAGGACCATCTGCAAGGAGAAACAGGGCAGGGGTTGGTTTACAAACTGTTTTGTCCTAAATGCTCTGAAGTGTCTCCATTTAAGAAATTAAACAATCTGTGTTATGTTGAAGAAGGCAGATGATATTCGTGTTCAAAAGCCTTTTTTTTTCTGGAACTCACTGTAGGAAGAAAGGTCTGAGCTGGTTCTCCTCAAACCTCTTGTTGCCTCTGGATCTGATCATAGTCTGTAACTTAAGTTTTAGCCATTATTCAGTCTCCTACTTCCAGCAGTAGTGAAATGTTATCACTGGATCTTCCTGTATTAAATGTGCCCTGGATCAGATAGCATTAGCAGGGATTTAAATTTCAGCTGGCATAAGAGAGGGAGCATCCTTATGACCGGTCAAAAAACGCCACGTGGCAGATTCAGAAGACTGATGTCAACAAGGAGAGCGTGGATGTTAGAGAGGTACTGGACTTCTTTATGGAACACCACGTAAGCACAGCATTTGGTTATGGATATCATGAACCACTGTATCACCATTGTGCTGTCCTGTGTTCTCTGTGGGTTCTCCTGCTTGGAACTGGTTCTGCAGGGTAGAACTTTATTTGGCTTTAGATGCTGCTGATGGGATCAGAGATAGGAAGATCACTGGATTGGCTGCTTCCCTACCACCACAGAAAACAGATTCATTCCATTGAGACCATTGAGCACTTTGCCCATACAGTGGTCTGAATGGATTTTTCCTTCTGTGTTTCTTTTAGCGACTCCTGTTGGGCTGAGAAACCTTAAAGTCTATCATTATTGAAATCTCTTTGTATCTGGTGTTACCTTCCATTTTTCTTGCTCCCAGGAGTCAGCATTTCTCCCTACTGCTGCTGCCTTTTTCTCATCATCGCTGACAGCGGAAGACGCTTCCTCCATCCTAAGCCTTGTGATACAAGTGTTCAGGCTTAGCTCTTCAGCACTGAGAGAGTGTGCCCTCTTACTGTTTTGGGTACACCTCAAGTACTGTGTTTGGGAGCCGAGTACTTCTTGATGTCAGAACTGTCTGGTTTTAAGGTATGACTGGAATCACTGTGTGCTGCATCACCACAAGCCAGCTTTGCCACCAGACAAGGTTAGCAATAATATGTTTTGTCTAGCAATGTATGGCTTTGGTCCCAGACTGTGGAAAGGTAAAGTTACAAAGGGCATTAGGTATGTTTAGTGTCCCTCCTGCCTTTGCTGTTTCAGTTTCTGAGTTACCATTTTGTTCTCTTAAGCTGGAATCTCTTTCGATAAAGCTGAGATCTCAATTTAAAATGTCTGGTGCATCTTCCCCTTCTGTCTTGTCCCTTTCCTTAGGGATAAGAACATAATGCTCATACTGGGGCAGCAGACTTGCTGTGAAGTAGATGCTGGACTAAGTGCAGAGGACACTAAATTGAAGCTTTTAAAATTTTCCCTGAAATTTGAGACCTCAGGTTTTGGAATGTGGGTTCTTTGAACACCTCAAAAATGACAGAACTTAAGTTGTCTTGTTTCTTAAATTTTTACTGTATTCTTTGGGAAATGGAGTCTGATTGTAACCTACTGAAAGAAATGGCTCATTTGGGGAACGGTCAGCTGTGGATTTATTGTGTGTACATTCTGTACATGCACAGCTCCAGTTGGTCCCTTCTCCGTGTGTGGGAGGATGCCAAGGCAGAATGCTGCAGAGCAGTAAGTACTCATCTACAGTGTCAGACTGAACAGCCACAATTACACTGGGACTAAGCACATATAAGGGTATTTTATTTTGAAGTTTAACTTACGATTGCATTTCAAAGAACCATATATTGCAGCAATTTGGTACTTTTAACACAGCTAGAATAGTAAGACTGAGTATATCCATTAGTAGAAGCAAATAAAAATCAGAGTGAGATGAAATAGGAGTACTTGAAAATGTGATTAGATATATCTGTGGAGTTTTCTAAAGATTTGTGCCTGGTCTACAGAGAGCTGGCTGAGTACATTGTACTATTCCTTCTTTAAGATACTATTTTGAATGAAAAGGAGCTAAAATTAAATGTTTCTTAGATAAACAGTCCTGTAGTTAATCTGATTCATGCTGATTTTTTCATGATTGTTAGTAGGACTGAGGGTCTTAAGATAGCCAATGCATATTAAATCTGCTTTATTAAAATGTGTGACCTAGAATCAGAAACTTTAAAAATTTCTGGGGAATTATTTTGATTTTACTATTTTTAGTACAAGGAATATTTTCTTCTGTAAGATAGGCTTCCTGGGTGCAGATGTTGTTGCAGAGATTACTGGATTTTTGTAAAAGGTGGCAAAAATAAACTTTTTCTGGGAGAGTTGTCTAGATGTTCCTTCTTTTTTCCTCCCAATTATCCTATATAATACTCATTAGCAAAACAAGAAGCTGCATACCTACCCTCTTTAAAATGTAAACATGGTGATTTACTAAGTATAGAAACAGATATCTTAAAAGGGTGCTAACTCCTTTTAGTATATTAATATAAGGAGTAAACCTGTTGTTAAAGAAAGAGCTGCTAGAAAATTTCTTTTGGTGGGAATTTGTGCCATTGAAGGTATTGTTTATAGTTTTGTATAGGTTATTGAATATTGTATTTGAAAAGAAGGTCTTGACTAAACTGAACTTGCAAATAAAGATAAATTTTTAAAAGGAGTCTTTCCACTTCTGGACTAGATGTAAAGAATAGACAAGTAGCAGAAAGAGAGAGATCTTGGTTGGACTGTTCTTTCATTCCTTCAGTGCTCAGTTACCATGGTGCTGTAGCAGGCGACCGCAGCTACAAGGGAAAAGGTGCTGCTGTTGTGATGCCATTGTTAAAGTTTTTCCTGAGTTTCCAATACAAACAATTTACATTTCCTTTTGTAACAGCTCCCTAGGATTTTCTTTAAATACTAGGAGGGATGCTTCCAATTTAGAAGGCCAGAAATATTGAAGAAGTCTTTCTAGACTATTGTGTTTTGTCCATAGCTACCGCAGGAACTACACAGCTTGCTTTCAAGGCCAGCACTTTGCTAACATACCAGACAGGCAGCTTGTCAGTTCAAGCCAGTAATTTAAATCTTTGGTGCTAGTCAAAACTGTCAACTTAATAACAGCTTACTGCATAAACAAGCTGGAGGACTTACTCTAGGTCATTAGTATGGGAAGTTTCACATACCGAATTGATGTTTATCACTGCAGATTATTTGAAAAGCAAGGCTTGTTTGAAGGAAAGGTAGTAGTTTGCTTAAACAATTCTGCTTTGTGCTTACAGCCTCGGTCATGGGAATGGGTGGTAAAAGTCACTTCAGAAATGGAGCAGTTTTGATTTTTGAAGAAGAAGAGCATCATCTGGTTGGGTTTAGGTTGTTTTTTTTAAAGGCACACAGGGCAGAGGAAGCAGGTTGGCATGGCAGCCATCTCAGTGTGCCATAGCAGGAAAGATCTGCTTTGCAAGGCCTTCTCCCACCACTGAGAGCGGTGAAGGAATAGCACGGGAAGTTGAATGAGTAATGGTGCATACACAACGATTTGGCTCCTATGATCCAGTACACTGGGGACACATACACATCAGAGTCATCTAAATGCTTAGTAATACTACATAAAACATAATCAATACTTCGTGGTTTTTATTTTTCCCCAGAGCCACCAAAATGTTTCATCAGCAGTAGAGCAAAAGATTCTCTCTGGTGTAAGTAATATATCTGTGGGGACTCTTTCTTTCACCTCAAAACAGGACAACGAGTAAGATACACACTCCCCTGTTTGAAGGAAAAATTGAAGAGCAATGAAGTGCTATGAAGCTCTCGCTGATTGTGACTCAGTGGTTGGGTTTTGTCTTGTTCGCTGATTGCAGTCACAGCCCCTGCACCATCAGGAATTGTAGCGAGATGCTGGTTCACTGCTTTGAAGCAGTGGTGTTTAGAGTCTCCCCGTCCTTATGGAGGCTTAATGGGTTTCTGGTGGCCAGTTTTTAAAAGGCTGACTGGCATGGTCCTCACTAATTTGTAAAGCTGGACAGGATTATGCCATAAGGCTGTAGCAGGAGGAAATTTGCCTGCGTACTTAGAAATACGATGATATTTTAAACATTGAACAGTTTGACTAGCACTGTTACAGAATTCCTTAAACAGTAAAAAAAAAAAGTGTCTGTACTGTCTGGAAGCATTTAATTATTGAAAACAGAAGCATCTACTGTATAATGAACTGCAGTTATGCTACTAAAATAAATTAATATTTTGTAGTTACCAATTTTCTTTAGATTAGAGTCAGGACTAATTGTGTTTGTTTCACTGTGGATCAGTATTTCAAAGGGAGATTGTTCTTCCTTTTTTCTTGTCTAGAATTTGCTTTATGTATCTCTTAAATTTTTTAATAAGTAAAATATGCCTGAACAGATGATGTGTTCTAGTTAGCCATATATAGCTACACTAAAGATCTGAAAGTTCCCTTGTTAAATGTCTTAAATATTTAATTTCTTTTCTGTATAAGCAATTTTTAAGTTTCGGTTACATGAAGAACTGCCCATATCCTCTCTTACTATTTTGATTTTTAAAAACTAAATGACTAAAATTAAGAGATTCGTTTTCTGGCTGAAGATGTGGGATGATGGGAAATGTACAGCTGCTTAATATGTTTTTAGAAATCAGGCTGGAGAATATAAAAAGTAAATACTGTCAGAAACATGGAAGAAAACATTATTTAAGCCTTTTATGTTCTGGTCAATGCAGATGAAGTCATGTACATTCTTTTACATAATGTGCTCCTTTAATGGTCCTGCTGGAAATAGACTTCTTGGCAGCTGTACAGTGCAGAACAAGATGGATAAAGTTATGTTCCTGTTTCAAAATGCTGTAAGTGTGAGCATGTCAGAATTGTACTAAGACAAATTCAGTCTTTTTTCCTTTTTAGTTTCATCCATTTGATGTTAGTTAAATGAACTGTTAAATTAATGAGAGCACGTCTGAAAAAACCATCATTTGTCAGTACTTTTTGGAGTGAAATTTCCTTTCTCCTCTGGATCCTGACCCTGCTGGGGAGATGGAAGGGTGTAGTGCTGAGAGTAATGGGTCCATGGTGAAAAACTGCATTTAACTCCTTTATTTCTTTGTGAAGGCCTCACTGGGTCTTCAGATCACATGGCATTCTGCAAAAACCTTAATCACGTGGGCTTCTTGGGTACTGGAAACGTGTATGCTCGTAGCCGTGGGATCAATTGCTGTCTTTTGGGTTCTGTTTTAGCAAAGATGTAAATGTGCATCATTTCATCCTGGTTAAGCAAGGCATTAAAATCTGTGGTATGTGTAGATACTCATAAATTCACTGTGGTTCTGTGGTTACAGGTGTTCTGAAGTGTTCTGCTGTAGCGGCACTGCAGTCCCTAATGCAAATCCCCCGTGTTTCAAATTCCCAGTATGAGCTGACAGCTGGTTACAAGTCAGTTATCATGTGCTGTGATTTGTCTCTTGTACCCTCGAAGATTCAAAAGCACTGAATGTTTGCAAAAGTAGCAAGCCAGAACAGTGCACACCTCCATATGTGGTATGACAAAATGACTGAATAGCTTGTTTTTTCATCTTAAAGCTTTGCAGATTTATAGCTACCACAACTTTAATGATGAATAAGAACTACCCACACAAAGAAAGAGATCTAATGGTGACTGAAGACAAGAGAAATTGAATATATGCTCCTTATAAGGCAGTGTGTGGGAGACACATTTGTAACATACTGAGTATCTGAGCAAAACCATGTGTCATGTTTCCTTAGGTTCTCAACAGGAGATGTGTAGAAGCAGCAGTGATGACAGGCCTGGCACTCAACTGCAGCATAAACAAGAAGTCCTTGTTTGACAGAAAACACTACTTCTATGCAGATCTGCCTGTAAGTATGCAGCAGGGCTGGTCTCTCCTGGGCTGTAGGAAGGGCACGTCTGGAGTACGGATGGCAGCAGGGGAGGAGTGAAGAGATGCTTTTTCTGTTTGCAGTCGGTGCTCTGCTCACTCCAACAGCATGCTGCACTGTGCCCTGATGGAATAGGCAGCTGTACCCTGGTGCTCACTGATTGAATATGATTGCTCTGATTGCTGACTCCTTGCTTAGCTGCACAATTCCAGTAGCCTAATGTAATTGAATTGGGAGCTGGAGCTGCTTTGTCCCTTAAGTTGTCCATGCCTGGTGTTTTGTACTAATGGTTTGTTAGGGTAAAAGCAGCCTGATAATAGTCCTTCATTTAAAGTGAATGTATAACAAACACAGGTTCCAGTGGAATAAACACAGTAGTCTTTTTTTGCGTGTGCTTAGGGACCTAAAAATATTTAATTTCCCTTCAAAACCTTCTCAGTCATAGTTCTAATAAATGAGAAAACGAAAACAACTGAGAAATCGAGTCTTTGCAATATGGTTTGGTGGTGGATTTCATATTGGGTAGACGGTGCCACTGGAAGTCAAATGCATTTTGCTGCGCTTGATATGGATGTAGAAATATTGAAATAATTTAAGAACCTGGCTTCTGTCCTTGTAATAGGGTGCAGCAGCGTTTGAGCCTCTTTTTCTTTCTAATGACACGAAACCTTTCTAATTTTTAACTTATTTTTGCATCAGCCTATTTGTGCTGAATGTTCAGTTTATCACCAGTCTGTCAAAGGGAGGAAGCTATTTTTAGTTTCTGTGGTTTTGGGGTGAAGATCTGATGACATTACAATAAAAATATGTGGGTTTATTTTATTTGGGAAAGATCAGGCATATTAGCTTATCCTCTCTGTCGGCGAGGGGTCTCAGACATCCAGAGAAGCCGAGTGGGAGAGCTCTCAGATCCCTGTAGAGGTGCTGTATTATTAACCAAATCGCTTTCTTTCTCACTCTTGTTCAGACACTGAAAATATTTTGAAGTTACACAAAACATTTTCAAATACAATTGCTCCCCACCTTAGAAAGAGAATTGTATTATAGTTGTCCACTGGAGACCTGGATCTCAGAAGAGGTTTCTGTTTTATTTTCTTCTGGGTTGGGAACTTGTGCCTCTTCTGTGAAGTTGCTATAATTTTGATTTGGTTTCTGGGGATAACTTTGCAAATATTTGTAAGCCATTAAGAGGCCCTTTTATTGGGAGCTCCGTAGTGACCTGCTGGGAATGTGAAAAGCAAACTTAGCAGTTTGAATTGCCAGTACTTTTTCTTAAACTTGTAGAACTATCTTAAAGCTCGTTTCAAGACCTGAAGGGGAAAAAGGTGAAATAGCAGGAAATAAACCTGACTTTCGAAATTCCTTTACACATCATGAAGAAACATCAAAATATCACAGATTTGTTTGCAAATTACCTTTAGTGCTTACTCAGAAATTAAACTGAAATCGCTCTCATATTCTTGTGATGTCTGCTGCTATCAGTCTGCTGCGTAGCAGCTATATGGATGAATGCTGTCATGGGAAAGAATCCACATCCGTGTGTCCAAGAGAACAGTTGAGGTGGAAGAAACTGTGGGATTCCGCAGACATGAGTTACACGATCCTCTGGTCACATAAGCATGGAAATTTGGTCAGGGAGATGCTGACACATTTTATTAGCTTGAAACATGTAATTCTGGCTTTTTACTGACTGACTTCTGCGGTTTAAGCACTGACAATAAACTGCCCGACCTGCATTTCATAGTGAACAGTCTAGTCAGGAACCCTGTAATAAGATGCAGAGTTTAGGCTAATGAGCTGAGTAGAACAGATAAATCCAGCTCTTAGGGTCATTTGACAAAGGGATTATTGTTACTCCTGAAAATGGGGCTTTGGATGGGAAATGGGATTCATATTATTTATTGTCACTCAATATTTCAGGCTTTAAAAAAATCATTTTAATGAGAAGTTTTAAGAGATGAGAAGAGCTGTGTGATTAGCATAGGCTGCAGAGAGTCAGTTATTTTATTTTTCTTGCAGTGATTATGTCTAGAAGGTCATGCACTTCACTGCATATATAAATTGGGGTGTTGACAGGGCCAGACCGTTGTTCTCCATTCCAGTGCCCTGGAATTCACCATCTCTACATTTCAGAGTAAGCTCGTTGTCCCTGCAAAATATGCAGATGCTCCTCCCAAATCATTTGCGTCCGGCAGACGTGTTTTCAGTTTTCACCACTAGTGCCATAGGCAGGTGAGGAAGGAGGAAGCAAAGGGGACCCCACCCTGGCTGTCATTGATTCACTTCTGTATTTTTACTTGATTGCAGTCACTCCAGTACCTTGTCACTGGCAGCCACTCTTTTGGCCGGCAGTTTCCCCTTGGAGTGGAGTGCCAGGCGTGAGGTGGCGTTTGTCAGCTGTGTGCCTCACGGGGGGTTGCAGTGTCTTGTCTTTTAAATTGCTACACTAATGAAATGGAGTTTTCTCATTTTCTTGATTTCCACACCTCCACCCCCTTCCTCTCCTCCCCTCTAACGAGTGCAGTTTGGAACAGACAGAAAGGGACATTCAGCCTGTTGGGAGGGTGAGTGATAGCCCCAGCTTGGGGATGGAAGTACAGTAACTGGCTTCAAACAAGATCTAACACGATCATGGAACCACAGGCATGGAAGAACCTCTTCCAGTCCATTTCCTGCCCCAGGGCAGTATCAGAGAAGTTTGTCATCCTTGGCAAGACAGTTGTGCAGTTGATTATTGATTATTTCAGCATTAGTATGGTATCATATATTTGTCTGTATTGAGGAGTCCTCGTATTTTTCCCAGACATCCAGCTTCTTACAGCTATGTTGAATTCTAGGCTCATCTTCTACCTGGCTTCCTTTCCATCTAAGCAAAATAACTTTTGAATTTACATGTGCATGTATTCTCTCCTCTTATATAGGTCACCATGAAAGATGTTGCATTTTCGGTTTTGTTCTTAGTCAATTATATTTGCACTTGGTCTGCTTTCTGAAAAGTGAATGTTTCATTTGAGTATAAAGCTAATTTTGTTGACAGGCTGGCTATCAAATCACTCAGCAAAGAGTTCCTATTGCAGTGAATGGAAGTCTGTCATACAGTCTCTGCATAGACAACAAGATGAGCCAGATGGTGACCAAAACTGTGAGGATTAAACAAATTCAGTTGGAGCAAGACAGTGGAAAAAGTCTCCATGATGACACAAGGAACCAGACTCTTGTGGACTTGAATAGGGCTGGTAGGCTTGGATTATTTTCGTATTTTTCTCCTCCTTTTGGGGTAAGATGAGTCTTTAAAGGTAAATGGGTGACAGGAAACAGGCAAAAAATAAAAACAGCTTTATGTCTCTCTCCTTGAAAAAATAATTCATAAAAATGACTGCTACGCTTGAAACAGATGAATACTTGATTTTTTTTAATGGCCAGTAAACCTTTCCCATTTGCTGTTGGTTGATGGCAATTGGCAGTAGCAAGTTAGAAATCTCTTGGCTCCAGTTTGCTCAAAACTGTGTCAGTCACATAGAGCCACTCAGCTATTTAAGCTCTGCACTGGATGTGTTGTTAAAAAAATTAGAATGTAACAGACCTAGTGAATCAAGTTTTTGTATAGAAAGAGCAGCTGTTGGAATTTGTTGGTGCATGAGTCAGACATTTCTTTTAATTATTAGCTTTGAAGAAATGTAGATTTTCTCTTTTAACTTGGAAATTGTAAATGGAGTGGTCCAAAGGAGCGCACAACATGGGCAGCAACCTGGCTGGCCTCGCCTAACTGGGACAAAGTGCTCTGGTGTCCATTGAAGCTCAGGGCTGTGGCTGCTCAGATCCCTCGAAAGCCAGGTCCTGAAGCTAAAAACTAGACTACATCTGTTTACAGTTCTGCCCGCTCCAAAATTAGTTTAAGATAAATAAATTTGCATTTGGAACCCAGTTGGCTTTAAATGAGAGTTCTAGAGAAAGGCAGAAGAGGAATGGGTCCTTCTGATCTGCATGTCATCAAAGGGTGGAGGGTTGTCTGCAGTCTGTCTGCTACTTTAAAAACATAGAAGGAAAAGTTTTTATAGCAATCTGCAGCTAGACCCATTGTGACAGTTACTAAATAATACATGGGGGTTTATGTCTTTTTGTTTGGTTTTTTTTTTTAAAAGCCCAAGTTCTTTCATGTGTTTAGCCAGTTGCACTCTCATGTGCCAAGATCAAAAGCTATTGTTGAAAATCTGTCTCTTTCCCTGATAGGAGTCGGTCTCATGGAGGTTGTCATGGAGCCTGATATGTGCTGTGGGGAAGAAGCAGCTGCAGCAGTCAGAGAGCTTCAGCTCATTCTGCAAACACTTGGGAGCAGCCAGGCAGTCATGGCAGGTACTGAGGGGAGAAAGGCATGTTCCCTTGTCACCTGTAATTCTCTGCATGTGCAGGAGTTTTGCAGCTTCTGGTTATTTTGCTCGGCAGTTGCTTATAATGTATAGCCTTTTCTAGCTGTTGTTTTTACAATCCTCAGAGTCTGTCCTAATGTCTGCCATGCCTATAGGCCTGCCTTTGTCTGCAGGGCTTTGCCATGCTAGATGTTCTGTTTCCTCACACAGTGATTTTACAGGATAAAGCTAGGCAGGAAGAAATGTCCCCAGGGCTCTTGTGGTGCTTCGTCCTGTCTCTCTCCATCTTGCTTGCCACAGCACTGCAGCACAGAAGATCTGTAGTAAGGATTAATTGTGGAGTATGGAAGGGACAAAGGGACAAAGTAGTGGGAACATGGATCATCTTCTAAGTGTCAGGTCTCAGCTAGTCATAAAACTGATGTAGGCAGTAAACTTGTGCTGGTGTCATGGATGAGATGGAGTAAACAACAGCATGTACAGAAATGTCTGGTGGGGTTAATTTTAGCCAAGATTACCTATCTTTCTGAGACCGCTGCCTCTTGTAGGAAATGTTGCTTCTGGCACCAGCTCTTCTTTCTGTAATTTTAAGGCCCCAGTTTTCACTACAGGTGATGTGCAGAAGCATAGCCTGCATTCAGCCTCCTAACTGGTAATTCTGTCTCATTAATTGGAAGATTCAGGTCATGCTGTTTTTCCTCAGTCTTAATGTTACCAAAATTTGCAACTGGCCCACAGTTACAGGTAGCACAGAGCAGACATCTGCTTAAGAATTTAAAAGTGGTTTCAGGCATTCATCCCCTCCACACATACCCACAATTAGCAGCTGCTTATCCATGTTCACAGTGTAAGCTATATTTTTGCCTGTGACAGTTAGCCTCACTGTCTGGCAACAAATTCAGTCCATTATACAAGTGGATGTCTCCTGGAAAACTGAGTCAGAGTGGTCCATGCATCACACAGTAAATGGGATCCAATAAATGTTGGCCACTGATGCAACATAATTTAATGTAGCGGGAAATAATAATAGCTAGACATTATCTATTTCTCTGAATCTTCTCTCACACAAGTGTCCCACATGTCAAATAAGGCACCGTTGTCAGTATTAAGCGGCCAGTTTGGATGCTTCTTCAAGGGCCTTTGTGGGCATACAATCATTTTTCACTACTGAATTTGGCCCTAAGATTGCCATTGGAATTGCATTATGATACCTTCTATTACAGGGAGATTTCCGACTTTATAGGAGAATCCCAGTATTGGAAATATTTTTCTTCCAGGATAGTTAGCTATAAAAGTATTTGGGTTTTTTTTTTTCTTTCTAAGTGAAGGTTTTAGGGGCTTTTGCATGTACAGTGAAGACAAGTGCCCGGTTTTATCAGGTGTTGTTTCATTACCAACAAACAAATGAAAAGATGATTTCACTGTAAAGTGAAAGAAAAGTAAGCTGGTCTTAAAGAAAAAAAAGAAAAAAAGTTTTTTGGGGTTTATTTTAAGAACATTTGCAGCCTGGGCCTCCTTTTGCTTATGCCTGATTAAGTTCATTGTCTGGTCACAGTGACACCTACATCCAAGTAGAAACAGGTCACGTCTCAAATGAAGCAAGGGCAGGACAAGACTATTCCTCCTTTGGAACAAGTACAAGTTTCACCGCGAAGAGGGAGCACATGCAAAACACTTCCCTTGAAAGAGATGTTGGGTCATTCCAGCTTCTTTGTCTCATTTGCATGTCTGGCAGGGCTCTATGAAGACAGAGGAAATTAGTGTGCTGTCATCCAGCCTGCTTTTACAAATTGTACCCAGGCCTTGCCGGTCAATTTAAATCTATTGACCAGAATGGGTTCTGAAGCTGTAGTGTCCTCACAGTTTCAACTCTGAGCCATTTTACACTCTCATTTATAATGCTACTGTATCCAATCAGTAGGCATTTGTTTCTCTTTATCTGTATTTGAAATTAAAAAATTAATTTTAAAAAAACCACAGGGAAAGGCTACAGATGTTCACTGTGTAATACAGGAGATTTTAACATTCCAGTATGTAATACAACCTCTCCTGTTTGTGTATTCCCAGCAGTTGATAACTGTGGCAAGCCTTTTCTTCTCGGAAGAGATGTCTTTAGAGGGACAGTACTTAGAAAGATACAATTATGATTTCCTTGTGGTTGAGTCATTAAAAATTTTTAAGGACGTTGGTCCATTTTGGACTGGGAGTGCATGATGCTTTTATATAAAACTTTGTACAGTTTTTGGCAGCCAGGGACATTTCTTAGTAAGATTGCAATTTCCCAAAGGAGAAGAAGAAAGTTACAAAAAAATCCACTGCTTCTCACATTTTGTCCTTGAGCTGTAAATTTCCAAGAACACCTTAGTAAATCTGTTCAACATAACCTTAAGTTCTTGTGTTCTGTGCTAGGGTAGTATATATCCATCAAATTGTAATTCCAGAAGATATTTTTGTGCTCCTTTGAGAGGAATGGAAGCTCACAATCCACCACTTTGCTTGTCTAATTCTGCCCTTTATTTAAGAGCTGTGAATCAGAAGCTCTTTTCACTGTATGGCTTAGAGGATCTGTGCTGCACTGCACCATGCAGTTTTCTGAGAGGAATTGTGAGCAATGATTTAAAACTGTTCTGAATGATGCAAGGCAGTGCCTTGAGATGGAATGACAAACAAAAAACTATGATGAAGTGGTTGTTACTCCTTTCTGAACATAGAGAAGTCTGCTATTAATGCTCTGCGCATAATGTGCAGTTTATTAATGCATGCCAAGGTTTTTAACTCTAGTGTACAGAGCAGACTGTTCTGTTAATAAAATTTCCTTTTCCAGAGGGTCAGCTGAGAGTGGATGCCAATGTTTCTGTGCATCACCCTGGAGAGCCTTATGGAGTGAGGACTGAAGTGAAGAATATCAATAGCATACGATTTCTGGCAAAAGCAGTAGGTAAACGGTGGTTGCTTCATTACAAGAGCATTGTAGATATTTTATGTGGTCTGAGATGAAATATGTCAGGCTTCTGAGTGCAGTAATTGGCCTTAAATGCCCTGACTAGCTTTGCCTGGGTGTCTCTTCCATGTGCCTTGCCTCTGGGTGCAGAAGTCCCATTTAGGCTCAGGCTGGGGCCTTCAGACCTTGCCTGAGTGGCCGTGTCACAGGTGTGCCAGTTTTCAGTCCTGTCTCCTGAAGGACCTTGGACCTGTTCTGTAGTCTCGTTCTCAGTCCTGTCTCAGGACTTAGCTCTTTCTGCTTCTCCCTGAGCTCCCTGAATGGACCCTGGACTCAGCTCATCCCCTCACCTCGACTGACACTGTCAGAGGACTCTCTTAGTAGCTTTTGCGCCTGCTCACGCTGTCCAGACTAGTGGGACTGCATGAGGCCATGAGGGCATGGCCTGGGCTCTGGTCACCCTGAGCTCCTGGCTTATCCCTGACAGAATAAATCTTAGTATGGGGTACTCTGAGAAGAGCAGGCATGTTAGTCTGCAGGTTTTTTGCAGTAAGACCTGTGCCTGCAAGAAAAATGAAGCAGGTGGTTCAGTGCCTGGCATGTACTGAGATATGGTAGCAATGGTTTTGTGTCCTCCAGTGGAGATGATTGCTTTCCACTGAGTATGGTACGTGATGTGTGTGAGGTTCAGATGCAGCTTGGGTATGAGCAAAAAAAGCTGATTGTTACATCTCCAAAACAAAACTGAACTGGGTGACTGCAAGGTCACCAGGAACGTATGACTTGACTGCAGTGCCTGGGAGAAAATGGTTCCCACTTAAAGGAAATTAAAGAAGATGAGGAAAACACACAAAGAAAGAAACAGTGCTGGAGAGAGAGACAGTGACTGATAATTCTGCCCATAACTACTGCTGTTGATTTCATTAAGGTTAAAACAACAAAGTCTTCCATTATTGCGTAGCAGTGAAAAATGAAATAGTGGAGTGCACTAAAGCTAATAGTGTGGTCTAACAAGCTTACTCTTTTTTCTTTTATTACTGTCAGACTATGAAATACAGAGGCAAATTGAAGAACTTGAAAATGGAGGGACAATTTTGAATGAAACAAGAGCCTTTGATTCCAAGCTTGGGTGAGTTTTTATTTTGGAGGAACACAATAGCCACTTTAGAGTGCCCACATATACATAGTGACATGATCAGGGGATGTAATACAGTATTGCTCAACTCGTGCCTTCTAGAGCTAATGTTCACAGGGATAGTCTCCTCATGGGGAGTAATTTAAAGCTGAGGCTTTTTCACAACAGATTGTGTGCTGCATCAAGCAGTGTCTGTGTGAAAATGACTGCCCTCTTACATGCACTTATTCTTTGAAGTGGTTTTAAGAGGCTCTCCTAATCTTCATGAGGCAGAGGTTTTGGGTTGTGTTTTTGTCATAAAACTGATTCTGTGGTGTACCTTTTATCACATCTTGTTTTGTTTTTATTTTAGGTGCACAGTGCCAATGAGAGACAAAGAAGGAAAACAGGATTATCGGTATTTTTTTTTAATAGACTTAACATTTCACACACTGAGAATTTATGAAATTTCTGAAGTGTAGCCAGTGTAATAAGGATGTAAAGTTAGTGCAGTGAGTACGTATTGAAAGTTTACCTTCCACTGGAAGGGGCAGAGACCTATCAAAATCAGTGCTAGTCTGAGCAGTTCAGATCTGGATTTGTGTCTCATTTCTGGTAAAACCCCTGGACCTTTCCCAGAGACTAGGCTGGGAGCACTTCAGCTCAGAGTGGGAAAGTTGAAGGTTTTCTGTATGGCCAGTATAAGTCTATTCTTAAGAATGCCTGACGTAAAACATCAGAATATTCTGAGTTCAGCATTGCTCCTGCTTTAACTAAATACAGAGGGAAATGGTTTTCAGCTACCAGGCCCTGCCTCTCCATGCTTAGATTCTGTGATCACAGATCACGAACGCTGCTTGAAAATCCTAACTGCTATTGAAAGGTGTCAGCCTCCATGGGCAGGTTTCCACCTTCAAGTTCTTTGTAGACCTAATGAAGGTGTTCCCTTGCTAAGAACTTTGCCTTCCATAAGTGTGAGATGACAGTCACTGAACCATGAAGTCACCCAGGAAGGGTTTAGCTGTGGGCTGAGGGGACGAGGCACGAGTCCTGTTGGGAAGCAATGCTGCTGGGAACGGGTTCTGAGGCAACGCTGCAAGGCAGCAGCACAGCTGCCTAGGGCCATCTCAGTGCTGATCCTCCTAGTAGTTCCCTAGCTTTGCATCCCAGAGAGAGCTTCCTGTCACTCCCAGAGTTCACTTTCCAGTGGGAGAATTGTAGTTCTGCAGGAGAACTTTCAGAGCCTCTTAACTTTGTCAGCTCTGTGTTCCTGTTAGATCTTGGATTCTACCACTGATCTTGCTACAGCAGAGCAACAATTTTGAAAACATCCCACAAACTTTGAATTTAAATCTGCTTTTTAGATTATGTTTTTGTAGAAATGCAGCAGTGACCATTTTGTGATACCTTGTTATGGTAGGGGCAGGCATGAGGCTTATTTAAAAAGACTAATTCGAAAAAATGCAAAAGAGAATTCATGAAAACCTAGACAAAACTGATGAGTCTAAGATGCTTCAAAGAAAGACCATAGAGATTATTACTAGTACTAAGATTATGAACAATATTGAACTGTAAACGATGTTTTTTATGGTTTTTTGTAACTTAGTGCTGCACATTATACATTAAACTTAAAAGCTGTGTTTAGGCAGATTTTAAAAAGAAATCATTATAGCCCAATGCCCTTTAGTCTAGTGGTTTTGAACCCCTCATTTGATCATGTAAGAGTGAAGTTTCTGCTTCAATCGCAGTTATTTGAGTAGTTTGAATTGGCCTTCTCTTTAAGGGAGTCTTTTGTTCTGTGATGGCACCCTGCTGAGCACAGTAACTTTGCTTTTAGCACAGCATGAGATTTCATGAAGATTTTTGAAGTTTGTCTGGAAAAGGTTTCAACCTGCCCAGATCACTTCTGGCAGTTGGCTGTCAATCTCAGTTCTTCCCTGCCAGCCCATTCCCATTTTTGTCCAGGTCTGTAATTCATGCTTGATGCCAAAAAGAGTGGGCTGTTTCCATATCTTTTATTACTGGTACTATTGGGACTTATTATTTTTGGTGCAGAAGTGTTTGAATTCCCCCTTTTGTATTGTGAACTCTTTGACAATTGGTGGAAAACACCTGAAGAAAAAAAAATAGAGGCGTTGCAACAGTTTGGGGCCTGGTCTCTTTCTACTTACCAGTGATATACCAAGTCATTAATTTTTAATATTTTGTTTAGTTGAAAGGGTGATACAACTTTCAGGAAGTATAAAATTGTGATATAAATTTTATCCCTTGTTTAGCTTCTGAGGGGAAATAATTATAAAGGAGTTTTTCTTTGTTTTTACTAGGTTCATGCCAGAGCCAAACCTTCCCCCATTGATTCTGTACGATGCAAAATCTTTGCCAGCTAATATGAACCATCAGCAAGTGATAAATATTGATTGGATTCATGAGAGGCTTCCTGACCTCCCCAGTGTGAAGAGAGAAAAGCTTGTTGAACAGTATGGGATTCTTCCTGAACACAGCTTCACCTTACTGGTAGGTCTATTGATCAAGTGCTAAAATAAGCCTGGAAACTTCAAAGTTGCCCAGTTCTTGAAAAGATTTACAAATGTGATATTAACCAGCTGTCAGTCCTTATGAATATTCTTATTTGGAAGTGTGTCCAATGCATACTTCGTACCGTGGAGCCTTACATGCAGAATGGTGGAAAAAATGACCACAGTGCGCCAAGAAGTGTTTCTCAAGCAAAGTGCAGTCAAATAACTGTTATTTAATATTGATCTTGTCTGTCTACACATTGATGCACCCGTGACTGACTGCAACAGATGTACAGCTTCTGGATACAGACCCTTGTCTGCAAGTGCCTGCTCTTCAGCTTTGGGCCTGCTGCAAGGCTGGGCACATTGACTGTATTTAATGAACATGAATCAAAAGCCAAAGTCTAAATGTTTCAGCTTCATGTGCTCCTTGACCCACCTTCCACATTACTGGAAGCAGCCCTCCCTCCCCGCCTTTACTCTTAGGGAAATGTACCACATGGTTGCACAGTATCGGCTTTGACCTCACAGTGCAGTTTGCCAGGGGTAGGTTCAGAAGAGGGGATGAGAAGGGAAAAGATGTGGCAAATACAATTATAAATAAGGAAGTGACAGCAAAATCTCATAACCCCCAAAATTATTCTGGAGGACTTTGAGCTTCTTAAACACGAACCGTCATCTCTCTTTGCCAGTGGTGACTCTGGGGAGGGAGTTAGTATACTCACCCTAGATTAGACATTTCACATACCCAGCTGAGCTGGGAGAATGTCCTGCTTTGGTTACCACTGTCATTAGTGGAGACAGAAGGAAAAAGACTTTTTCAGAGTGAGATTGAGAGCAGAACTGTAAGTACTTTAAATTGTCCTCTGGAGGAGATCCTTTTCTTTGACTATAAATGAAGGGAAAGTAGTGCACATAACTACCTCATATCCCTTCTTTGTGTGTCTGTAATTTAATACACTTGTACAGAGGCTGATTCTACAGGAAGAAAATGATTCTGTGTTCTGAGGGAAGCTGTTAGGAAAACTGCTTTTGTGCTGCTGTGCCATTTTAGTGAGTCGCAGACTGTTTGCTGGGCAGGTGAGTCATAAGTCTCATCAAAGTCATAAGACTGCAGTCATAGTATTGAGAGGTGTCAGCAGTTCTTACCTTTCTATTTCATTGTGTAAGCTTCAAAATGTGATTTTGCAGCCGGTATTCCTGTTCATGCATGCATTTTTTCACATTAACATATTTCTCACATATTAAAATAAACATAGGAGTAGAAAGGGTAGATAGGTCCTGCATCCTTTTTTTCTGAATTTTTCTACTTCTTCCTCTCTGTGGTGGGTTGGCCCTGCCAACGCTAAGTACCACAACTGCTTGCTCATTTTCCGTGTCAGTAGTACAGGGAAGAGATTAGGAAAGGCAAAAGTAAGACTCGGGGCTTGAGGGAAACACTTAAGTGAAGGAATAGAGTAGGGGAAAACCTAAAAATGGTGCAAATACAATCACTCACCACTCCCACAAGCAGACTGATGTGCTGCCGGTCTGCAGCCAATGACACTGACTACATCCCCCAAAATCCCCTTCCCTCAGTTTTCCTGGTTGAGCGGGGCGTGGAATATAACCAGTTTGGGTTTTCTGTTGGACTGTGTCCCCGCCAAGCCTTGTGCCCATCCTTGGCCTTTTTGCTGTGGGGGACAGAGCGGAGAAGGAAAGTGCTGCTCAGCAGTAGCCCAAACACCTGTGTGTTGTCAGCGTTGCTGTGGTCACAAATCCGAAACACAGCAGCCTCTTTAGAACATAAACTCCATGGCAGCCACACCCAGGGCACCCACTCCTTTCCCTTGGCATCGGCCCACCTTTTGTGCGTATCAAGTTGCTGGTATGGGCGGCTTCTGTCATCTCTGCCAAGTAGCCCTATATATTTACCTCATCAACTGCCCTTTCTTTCAGCTGTTCTCTGAAATCCTTTTTGCCTTTGCTTTTCCCCTTTTTGCTTTTTTCCCTTTTTGCAATGCGTGAGACAATTAATGAGCTCCAAGCTGAAATTCGGGACTCGGCTTGTGATAAGCTCATGCATCCGTTTGAATGCGTGAAGTGAGCACGTTCTTCCTTGCGGGTCTCCCTTTATTGTGCCTCAGAATGTCCTCCTGTGCACTCCCCACTGTCCCAGTGCCTGCCTGTGCCCTGGGACACCCGTCAGCCCTCATCCATCGGGAGGCGCCGTGTCGGTCGCTGCGCTCGGCTCGCGTCGGAAGCTGCGCGGGATCGCTGAGGGGGCCAGACGCACACAGATAATGAGCGTTCTTTCAGGTCAGAGCGCCCAGGAGTGCTCATTAAATAAATGGCACTTGTAGAGGGATGGCTCCAAAATGCAAAGTCTGCTCTGCACCAACTTGTTAGAGGAAGCATTTTGTGGCAAAGTTACAATAAAACAAACATACTCCAGCATGCAGGCTGGCTTCTGAGCTTGCTTCCAGAGCTTTGTCCTCGTGCACAGGAGCTGCCTGTACGTACTGTGGTGTTGAGAAACTGAGATTCCTGCTGTACCTAATTACAGGATGTACTGGAAGGGAAGGAGTACCCTATTAATATCTTCATAATGTAACATAAAATGTAAACAGCTACATTTTTGGCAGTTTTATATAAATGGCAGAAATAAATGACGTTTCTGATTTTTCTTCGTGCAGAACTATTCTTACTAAAGGATCTAATTCTTTGAGCCATGTAGACTCCATGGTATTTGGGTACTCAATTTCTGCATGCAATTTCTACTTTGCTCTGTAAATTGGTAAGCTGGCAAATACATCAGTCAAGAAGGATCTCCAACAACTTTGCCAGTTATGGTATTATGGTATTTTCATCTTGCTATCTATTGAGTAAAAAAATAAGATATATCAGCAAGACATTAATGTATTAATGTGTTAATGTGACATTTTGTTTTCAAAATGTGTGCTGAGGTCCAGAGAGGTCCAACCAGAAAATACATCAATTGTCACAGTACAGCATGAGAAAAACCCAGTCTGATCACTTCCTTTGTGATGTGAATTCCAAGCCTTCCTGTGCATCTACTCTTCCTCTGCTTACTCAGATAAAAGTGGCTGTTCCACTTGGGCTGGTTGCCCTGGTGGAGCAATCACATTGGTGACTCCTTCAAGCAGTCAGAAGTGGGTCTCTGGAGAAATTGGTTTTGACCTTTTTGTTTGATGCCATGCCATTCTCATACATGTTAGTGTGCAGGTGAATTTATGCTTGTTTTTAGAATTCAGATCATTTTATAATAAGCTTTAGGAAGAAGTTTGAACTTTCTTTGACTGGTCTGCTTGTCTCCTGATGTTCCGGGGTTTTTTCCCCTGACAGTCTTGTACATTTTTGCAGCAGTTGTTACCTCACAGTTGGTTATTGTAGGAACTGTGATGGTGAAAATGGGAATAACAAAGCAGCAAATGACATTTTATTTGTGAACATCGAAGTAGTTTTCTTCTTTAGTTCTTTGGGAAAGATTACTGGTCTTTAAAAGAATAAGTTTGCGTTACAGTCCCAGTGTCCCTGAAGATTGTACCCATGGTGTTCTGTAAAATAAAGTATTGTTTTAAACTTGTTTAAAAGGTACCTGAAATCACTACACCACTAGGGTTTTTTACATCTCAGCGCTATGAAATGATCATTTTAAACCATGTTTAAGAAAGAAATTTGCATCTGATTGAAATATTGGTATGTCAGGTTTCATGCCAGTGAGACTCACATGAATAAATTACAGCGTATTTGGTGTGTAATGGGAACACTGAGTGGCCTGGATCACAGGCATGGTGCTGCTATTCCAGGTTTCTGGTTTTCTTTCAATGAAGTTTAGAATAGAGTATTCAGAAGGAAGAGGGAACAGGCAGTCAGCATTCCTGTAAACCCAGCATGTTGGAGCATGCATTGGTTTTCAGCTCAGATTTGCCGCAAGGGACAGGTCTGTGAGCGTGTTGGTAGTTGGAGTGAATTTGGCAGGAAGAAAGTTTACCAAAATGTAAACCAAATTAAAGTCAAGCAGTGCAGTATCTAGAAATTGAAGCTAATCAAGTTATGCCTACATTTTTTTTTAATATGACAAGAAAATAAGGAAAATGTTTCATTTCTGTCAGTCATTCTGATGTTTTGACATTCTGCCTTACTCATTTCAGTCTAGCATTACTGGGTTTTCTTCTCTTTGGCTACAAAAAAATGACAGTCACTTTAAAAAACCCAAAGCGAAATGCAAGGGAATTTTGGGGAATGTGTCTGGTTATGTGTGCACAAGTAGTGAGTATGGGGTTCAGAGACTTGCATATGTAAGTCTGTCTCCCTGAGTTTTCCTGGGCTTTTCTGCACTCGCTGCCTGGAAATCATCTGATTAAAATGCGAAGGCTGCGCATGTTTGTCCTTGATTTTTCAAAGGTCTGGCAGCAGGATCAGAACTGTAACTCCAGCCAGGCTGTAAGTACCCAGAAATCTGGATGTGCCCACTGCTCGGGATACGCTCTGTAGCGTGTACGTGATGGGAGCGCTGGACGTGCTGCGTCGGAGCTGTGAAGCTGCATTCAGACATGTGGCATCTGCAGACATCATTTGCCTGTGCATAATGTTGTAGCTAGACCTCCTCTGCCTGGAATGTTTGTAAAACCTTCCGCAGCGTGTGTAAAGAAACCAGCATTCAGGCACGCTCGCTTTTCCCTACCTAGATTGGACAATTGTTTCTGTGTAAAGGAACCCACTGTTTAAATAATGAGTGTTTGTTTGTGCTATTGAATCCTGAGGTGAATTAGAAAGAGTGCAGTGCTTGGCAATGCATCGTCCTAGGAATTCTGCTTAACACACACAGTTTTTAATCAAGTTTACTGTGCTTTGGTAATCGTGTCATTCCTTTACTGGTTTTTTTTAAGTTAAATGTGTTCCCCTAGTCTATTTAGCCTTAGTTTTGCATAATTTGATTTGAGAGTAACTGCTAGTTAAATTGGAATGCTGGAGAAGAAGAGAATTATGTCTGTGTATTAGATGGATAACTAGTGGGAGTTAGAAGGTTTACCTTGGTTCACAAAAGACCTCGGTGGTTTTCTAGGCTGAGAACTTGGTTTCTTTGGTCATGGTCTCAAGGTGAAGGGGATGGGTCTGATTTTTGTCACACCAGTTTTACAGCACATCAGACATTAATCTAGGTACATTTTGTTCTGTTTCACAGAACAGAGATCAGTAGTTTGCAGTCTTCTCAAAAGCCATGCATCATTACCAACGAAAAATGTGGTATCCAGAGCTTTTGGAAGTTTGTATTGTGAAAGTTTGGAGAAGGGAAGTCTAAAATTCTGTATTGCTGTGGCAGTAAATGGCCTTTAGAACCAAGGGCAAATGAGATTGTTTTGATGGGATGTGAGTGGAGAACGCAGGATTTGTTTTTTGGTTACCCCGCAGTCTTTTTGCTCCTAACTGTTCAGAGCTCTGGCTGCAGTCAGTATGTGTTTGAGAAATGTTTTTGCTGCGATGACTGTATACTTAGAATAGCTCCTTGGCTATCTCTAAGCTGTTATCTCCTGACTTCTGAGAGCTGGCTTGTCCTCCTGTGTGTGTTTATGCCGCATACTGCAGAAGTCAGTGGCATGCTGGATTTGAATTCCTCCTTGAAAAGGTAGGAGCTGCCACTTCATACCTCTTCAGCCCTCAGTAAACCTAATGAGTTCTGTGCTGCATTTAAAGGCCCATCCTTGCCTTGATGACAAACACCACAGCATTCAACAGACTGTGCAGTGTCTGTTCTTCTAAAAACAATCTCAGATTTCACTTAGGCTATAAATTGAATCCCCCACTGTGATATCTTCTGAGCATTTAGTGTGCTGTGTAAAAGCTTACCATAGCCTCTCTGAAAAAAATGGGGAAAATGAAACCCTGCTTCTTACATATGACCTTTCCATATCACTGAAGGGTAAATGCAAGCTAAACTTATTCATTCAATCCAAAATAAATAGAAGTGATTGCAAGATCAAGAGTGAAGTATCTGTAGACAGTTTCAGGAAAAGGCTCTTCTTGGTAAAAGGTAGCATGACAGCCTGTGTGTGAGATGGCAGCATTGTATTTTCTAGCATTATACATAAAACACTTGCAAAGATGAGAAAGCTTCTCTCCAAATGCTAATTTTAGGGAGGCATTAGGAGAAAGATGATCGCTCATTTGTTGGAAGTTCCACTGAAACAGACAGGCTGGCAGATAAACTGTATGTTCCTGTTCTAGGCATAAGATTGTTTGCTGTTATGTTAATAAAATTACTCCAAAGTCTTGTGACTTTGCAGTGAATTCACGACTGAAGTTTACTTGAGGACTGAGCATTTATGTATGAGTGTATTTATGCTGAGTGTAACTGTATAATTAATTGTAACCTGTAACCTGTGTCACCTGCTCCAGGTGACCCTGCCTTGGCAGAGGGGTTGGACTGGATGATCTCTAGAGGTCCCTTCCAACCCCAACGATTCTGTGATTCTGTAATCACGTTTGCACTCCAGTATCCCTTTGATGCATTTAACTTTTCTTAAACAGAATGAAGACGGACTGGCAGAATTCTTTGAGAGTGTGGTAAAACAGACCCAAATGAAGCCAAAGAAAGTGATCGGCTGGATTCTTAAAGACCTGCTCAGTTACTTGAAACAACATTCCCTTACAGTAAAGGAAAGGTCAGTCTTCTTCATTGCTACAGTGGCGAGACAAAGCGATCCTTTTCTCACGAATGGTGCTGTGTCACTCCACTGCTCGCTGCTGCTTTAGTCGCTACCTGTGAAGTTTGTTACTCCAGGCAGTCCTGCACAGGCCTTGGCTCTGTCCTGCTGAATGGACTTAGACAAATACGTGGCAGAGAAGAGGATCATGTAGGTAAGAGTAGCAACCAGTCTTCAGTCTTTAGAGTGTGATGATGGTAAGGCACAGTCAGGCCATTAGTACCAAACATGAGGAAAACTAGCTTGTCATACTGAACTGTGTGATCTTTAGGCAAGCAGCAGTAGCATAGATATATTACATCACCTTATTCTCTGAGGTAACTTCTGCCTACTTTTTCCCTAGCCCAGTCAGTTCTTCTCTCCTGGCTGACCTCTTGAACCTTCTAGAAAAAAAAGAAATTTCTTCTACAGCAGCAAAGCAGGTAAGTACCTCTTTGATTTTGCTGTACTCTGAATCTGTGGCTGTGGCTGCTTGCTTCAGTCCTGTAGCAGTTTTATCATCATTGTGTACCAGTACAATGGTTGCTTTAAAGGGAAATTACTTAGAGTGTTGATAAAGGATAACTTTGGTATCTGTACTCTATACATACAATAGATGCAAATGCCTTATGTGTGTATATAATCTTAGAGATATATCTGCATATTCACCGTTAGAAGGGGGCAGAAGCCAAATAGTAGACTTAAACAATGTGAACTGAACTCAAATAAATCCTGCTTCTGAACAGAGCAGACAGTAGATCTCAATTTCACTATTCCAGTCAGGCCTGCGTGAAAGGTCAGTGGGAGCTAATCCATGGCTTGCAGTTAAGATGAGAGTATCAGTTACTAGATTCTTAGGGACAGCAAGGTCTACGTTCCCAAGCATTAGCACATGGGAAAGGATAGAGTTCATCCAAGTGTAGTCACAAAAAGAGTTCTGCTTTGGTGTACCTGAGTCAAAAGTGGGAGAGGTCTGGCCTTTCTTTTATCCTTGCTTCTTTGAGCAAGTGCTGTCATGAAGCTCTCAAGCAAGTAAAGCTGGGGTTTTTTTAAAATATCATCTCGCTTAGGACAGTCTGAAAAATCAGCTCTTGATGATTTATATCTAAAACTGTGAACTGGTTATGATAGGTATGGTATTGCTGTGTCTGTAGACAAAACTTAGAGGCTTTTTTGTGATGGGCCATAATCAGTCATTCACCTTAAATTGCTGCAAGCTCATTTATATGGAATGATTTGTCCTTTCGGATTAATTATTATACTCTAGATAAAAGTGCATTAGGTGGCTGTTTCAGTGTTTATCAGTGAAACTGTTAATGAACTGTGAATGAACTTTCTGGTTTGTTTTCTTTTTTTGGAGATGCTCATGGTTCTTAATTAAGTTGGTCTGTGTCTGTGGATAGCCAGCTGCATAAGACAGGCGTCATAAATAGGGATTTAAGCGCCTGCCTTCAGGCATGTGTATTTGGAAATTTTGTATTGGAAAAGTAAAAGCTTCAAAAAGGAGATAAAGTATTAATAGGAAAAGCACTGGAATGCAGAGCAGCTCTGTGCCTGCGGGGTTGTGGCACACCCATCGGTTTGGTGTCTGCATTTGAAAGGGAAGCTTCAGAACTCCAGTCTTAAGTCTCTTCTTTGTGGAAGGTAGGGACAGGGTACTAATGCTCTTCCACGGGATTTTCTGCTTCGTGATATATTTGTGTGCCAGGTTGTGAAATGTCAAGAATTTCAGAAATGCATTTGTTGTTTAATTACCAACTCCTTGTAATGTGCATGTTGTCCTCAGTGTTCTGAAACTGGACCCAGAAATTGCAGTACTGTTTGCCCTCACCAAGTGATGATGCTCTCAAACTGCAGAAACCTTGCCACATTTAGAAAAGTATTTTGGTTGCCTGGATGTCAGAAGAGTAACAAATGTTTATAACAATCCTCAGCAGTAGGCAGAGACGCTGGATGGCCCGAGGGCAGAAAGGGCTATATATACACACCAGCAGATGAATTGCAGCTCTTGGGGAGGGGGAGCATGATCTGCAGTGGCAGACACCGATCCAGTGGGAAGGGATAGAAGGGTTTGATGGGGTGAGCACGCAGACATGTGCACACATACGTGCTCGCTGCAGGAAGCTGTTAACCACTTAAATTATTTAAAAGGTTTTGTGTTCGGGCCCTGCTGTCCAAGGCAGTAAAACAGGCAGATAAAAGCCGTGAGCACTGGCTGTACACACAGAGCATTGTGTGCTGGGATGCAGTGCCAAGCTAAGGGCACTGTGTGCTCACATAATTACCGTGTAGGTAATTACAGAGCTCATGCCCAACTTGCCATCAAACAGAGCGTCCCACTCCAGATGTCTCCGAAGCAGTTCCAGGCCGGCGCGCCCGTGCAAAGGGAGGAGCAGCTTCCAGCTGTGCTGGCGTGCGGGGCTGTGGGGTGAGCGTGTCCTGGATCGGATGGATACACGCTGCTTGTGGCCCAGCCCAGAGGCACCATTTTGAAGCCCACAGTGGGAGGTGTCAGTGCGGCTCACCCAGGGCTGAAAGCAGTCCGATGGGGAGTGTGCCCGTGATGGGGCCTTGCTCCTCAAGTTGCCAGGCTGGCAGCAGGTCCATGTCTGGCATAACAGACCTGCCTGGGAGTTACAGCATTATGGGAGGAGGCTGGTTCCTAGGCCAGGGAAGTGGAAACTGTCCCTGCTGCCAAGAGCCGTGCTGGAGCAACTCCGTGTGGACACCCTTGTCACTGGTTCATGGGGGATCCATGCCCAGCCGGCCATGGAGCAGAGCAGACCTTGGGCTTTGCTGGGTTCTGCAGTTGCATAGGTCACCCACACAGGAGTAACTTCAACAGAGCTGCCTGGCACCCCTACTTTAAAGTAGAGAGCAGGGAAACGAGTACAGTACACATCTCTAAACAGAACCATCTGCTTTGACAATTATGACTACACCATCTGGAGGACTGGACCCAACCTGCCCCCCGCTTCTCTGAGAGGCTGAGGGACACCTGCCAGACATGAAGGCTTCCGTCACTGGAAAGGAGAGGTGCCCACAGGACTTGCTGGAGTGGTGCTGCCTGCTGCTTTCCTCCTGCCCTTGGCAGCAAATCACTGCAGATAGAGTTTCCAGTTGGAGCATTCTTGGGCACAGCAGTCAGCTGGCACGGTCACCAGTTGCAAAATGTTTGATATGATGCCCATGGCAGCCAGACGTGTAAGTCCTGATTAATTCATCTTGACCAATGCTGCTACGCCTGCATAGGTGGAGACCACAGAACATCATTAAAATCTAATCACGCTCAGGCAAGAATCAATAGGAGAAGCTACTGAGATTTCAGTAATGGAAATGAGGCCTGAGATTCACGTTTTGGCTCTGGAGACTTCGTAATTTGATCCTCCTGTGCTGGTGCAGGCAGTTTGTGTAAATGAGTTGAAATCGTTTTTTAAACTGCTTTCTTTAGATTTGTGCTCCTTGCCAAGTGGAGAAACACATTTTTAAAAAGTGCATATTTTGACAGGTCTTGGCCACATCTCTTCCTGCTTTCCTACATACCTGTAAACAAGCAAGGGCCTTGATAACATTGTTGCTCTACTAACTAAGTGGAGATGCTTGTTACCAAATGGGAAGGGACGCATGATGCAGCTGTCACAGGGAAAATCTGGTGCCTTCAAGGTTTCTAATGGGCAAGCTTTCCTCAGTGCCAGGAAATATTTGGCATAGGCCTAACAGGGAATCAGAGCTGGATCTCTGACTGTCAAGCTGTCCTGCCCCTGATCTAAGTCAGCCTGATGTACGAGTTGCTCCTGGGTAACTCTGCCATGGTTGGCTGCGTAGATTGTGTTCGTTGCAGATTTCCCCTTCCTGCAGCCCATGGCGTCCTGCTTGAATACATACCAGTCCTAAAAATCCCATCTGCCTTTTTCCAGGAGAGTGAAAGGGCTTATTCATTGTCCACCCTTCCACCCTGATTTGTGCAGCACTTTAGACTCTCCAGGGTGTTCTGCTAGAGGCTGTGCTGTGCGGCGAGGACAGGGCTCATTCTGAGAGGTGACATACAGTATGGGTGCCTTGGGAGGCCTCCAGGACAGAAACCTTCCTGCTTCATCCTTCAGGGAAGAAACAGAAGGGCTTCCTGGGGTAGCAATGGAGTGTAACAGCAACAACAGCAACAACAGCAGCAAACCCCCAAAAAACGAAAAAACACCACCACAAAAAAAAAAGGCAAGCAGCTGCAGACAGGCTGAATCTCTGTTGGATATGATATATTTATTTCTAGGGGTATTCCAGGTAGCACTGGCATGATGATTTTTAAATTTCACACTAGAAGGAAGATCTTGTAGAAGACATCATATACAGCACTGATTTATTCAGTATTAAGATCTGAAAGCTTTACGTATAGCTGTTGTAACTCTGGCTGCTTATCAGTAGCTTCAATATTGTGATCTGCCTTTGGCCCTCTCACAAGGAAGAATTAAGATGTAGCTGCCACCGTACAGCTGTGTGTCATTACCCTCTCCCAAGGTCTCCAGAAGAGTGATAAGATCCCGTAAAAAGCTTCGGAGTGCCACTGGCAAACAAATACCCTCTTGCAACAATTGTATGAATGCATGGTTCTTAAATACTTCTTGTGGATACAGAACTCTTTAACCAAAGGTCTTTTGTACCCGAAAATTTGTCATGCTGAAGAATATTGCTGAGGTAGTTAAGGTACCATCCCACGTGCTTCATTTCACACGAGTTCTCTTGCTGCCCTGCAAATTATTCAGCATGCAGTTTGAATGCCCCTCCTCGTCTCCCCATCCTGGCCTCTTCCTCATCCTACAGGGAATATTTAATTCTGAAATTTTGACATGACATTCATTTCCATATTGGGACACAGCAATGGCCCAAACATACAATTATATCTTCAGCTCAGGATGGAGCACAGCGAGCTGTTTTAATAAGGGTTTTCTTACTCTCCTCCCACAGCCCTGAAATAAAAGCAAAGGGAATACAGAAAATGACTGCCCAAGGAAATTGGTTTTTTATAAATGTTCTCTCCTCTCAAGTGTATTCCAGGGCAATAGCCCTGCTGCAGTGTAGGAAAACACTAGCATTAACAAGTGATTATTCCACAGGCCTGGGTTTGCCCAGCAGTCCAGTACTTGGAGATGATGCATAGGTGGGCTGGAGCTGCTGCATTCATTCTGCTTGGCACCATTTTTCTTCTGCTTTGTCATACATATCCTCATTACAGCCTGCTGGCGAGGACTGGTAATGGGATGAGTTACCTGGGATTGGACTTGGTACAATAGTCAGCTAATCGTCAGTTCCCGGGCAGAGCCATTGCTCATGGAGATGCATTTCCTTGCTGCTCCCAGGCAGTTCTGTGAATGATGTGAGAAGAGCCGGAGCACCGGCGGAGGAGCAGCCTTGCAGCCCTGCCATCCCTGCTGTGGTGGCTCGTCTCCATGCATGAGGAACAGGGGCCTGTGCTCAGCAAACCCCTCTGGAGAGACCCCGGCCCTGGGGGAGCGGGCAGGGCCCGGGCTGCGGAGGCTGCACAGCACCAGCTGCGAACCATGAACCTGGACTCGGGCAAGAAGTGGCAGTGCTTTGTCTCAGCCCAGGGGGCAGAAAAGGGAGGGAGGTACAAGGGCTCTTTCAGAGAGGGACATGATTAAATCTTGGGCTTGTTCACGTTTAGACAGTCTACTCTTAGCGAAAATAGGGCTTCTTGGATCTGTAACCGAAACGCTGCATGTAAACAATGTTGGTAAGTCAAGCCACTGACCTTTGCTGCTTTTATTGTGATTTTCAGGTGCTGGCGGAATTGTGGACGGGAGAAGGGAAGACTCCTCTCGAAATCGTTAAAGAACAGAAACTCGAACTGTTACAGGATCAAAAAGAGCTTGAACAGATCTGCCAGGCAGTGATTGATGGACAAGAAAATGAGGTGATTATGATGGTGCCAGGAACCTTCTGCACTGTGGCAGTCTGTGGCACTGAAAGGGGGTTAAAATAGCCTCTCTTTTTTTTCTCTTTTGACGGCATTTGAGCTCTAGAGCCAGAGCAGTAAAGCTGCTGCCAAGATATTATCAGGCTTTTCTTCTCCTTTCTTATTTTACTAAGTGGGTTTTTTGAAACCGAAGCTTACACAAAATGATCAGCAAAAGAAATTACCAGTCTGGCTAATGTGCTAAGTCATTCTGAGAGCCCATAAAACTTTAATGCAGGAAAGCAAAACTGCAGGGCCCTGTCCCTCTCCAGCTGTACTGCCATTAACCTGACCCTGCCACCCGGCCACATAACTCTTGATTTTTATGTCATCTGTTGTGATATCGGGGCAACGCTGTTAAACTGTTCTGAAGCTGGAGATTGAAGTTACCTGCCAGCAAGGCATATTTTAGTTATGGAATTAGAGACCGTATCAGAGCTGGCAAGGCAAAAATTTTACTTGCATCTGACTTTTTGCCATGTCCCTGTCAGTCCACTGCCAAAGAGAGGAGCCTAGCTGGCTCTCCTGCCTGACAGTGGCTCTGGGGTGGGGAGGAGCCAGAGCCCTGTGGCAGCAGCAGCAGCAGCAGCGCTGGCTCCAGAGCTGCTGCCCACTCTGCTGTTCTGCTGGGCTGTGGCAGCAACACAACTGCTCCCCCGTGGGGGACGATTGGCTCTTCCCCATCTCCTTGGAAAGACACACAGCAGCCAGTGTGGCTCGGTCTAACAAGGTCTGAGCTGGAAAAAAAGGGAAAAAACCCTTGTTGATCATGAAGGGGAGGAGTGGGAAGGGATCTTGACAGAGTCTATATAATCTGCTTTATAAAAAGCAAAAAGAAAACAAGTGCTTATATGTTCTCTGGAGCAAAAATGTAAAAGCAGAAGTGAATAGCTTACTTCTAATATAAACAATGTCTAGCTACATTTGCCATTTGGAAAAAAACATTAATATCTTTTGAGAACAATACCACCCACTCCAGATCTCACTGGGGGATGCTAACAGCTCTGCAATAGCTTTTGATAAAATGAGCTTGCAGTAGGTCGGCGTGACCTCCATCCAACTTGACTCATTTGCAGAGCCTGATAAAAGTGCTGCTGTATTTCCAGGCTGGTATGAAAGCACAGGCAGGGAGGGAGAGAACATTAGAACTGACTGGGAAGTGCAGGAGCTGAAGGTCCATAACCATACTCCCATTTCATTGTGTTTTGAAAGTAACTTTTTTCAGAAGGAAATAGCTTCTAAACAGCTGCTCAAACCAACACTGAGCACTTCGTGACAGTGCAGGATCGGGACTGTACTGCACTCTGCCCCACACAGGTAATTTCTAACAGATCCAGAGTAATGACTCCTTTCCACAGTGCAACTGAACAGAGAAGACTTTAGACTGACAATAATTCAAATACTGTAATGAAAAGCAATCTTTGTATCTGAATTTGGTATTGGCACAGTGCACGGCTCCTGTATTTGCAACCCATCCCTGCACATATATCATCCTGTTTCTTTGCAGCTCTTGTGTTCTGCCCAGTAACTCTGACAATGTAGAGAATGCCTTCCCTGCCACACAAACAGTAGGAAGGCCAGATGCTTGTCTTTCAGCAGTAGCATCTCCTTTAGGGAGGCCTAAAGGTGAAATTTCTGATCCTTTCAGCTTTTAAATCTGGCCCTGGAGATGTAGCAGGTGATTGTGCATCAGAGGCTGTCTGATAGGAGGTCATATTTGACCAGTTAATTAATCGTCACGTTGCAAAGGGTTACGTGCTTGAAGGAACTAAAAACCACCTACGTCTGTGCTTGAAGGACCTCACCAATATTATCAAAAGGATTTTTATTTGATGCAAATTACTTGTTATAACGGGACATTATATTCAGTAAAATGGTAGATCCTATTAGCAAGGAAGTCCATCTGTGGCTCTTTTCCAGGAAGGTGCTGTTCAAGTTGCAAACACTGTTAAAATCCAAAAGCGTTTTGTGACTCTTTCAATAAGAGGAGCTCTTTCTATTAGTTGTAAGGCCCTGCTGCTGTAGGGACTTGCTGTTCTCTCATGGGAGCAGAGCAGGAACTTATTGCAAGGCTGAAGGCAGTTTTTATAAATAACACCTTAGCCCAAAATGCAGTCTTCTATCCCAATAGTCCAACGGACAAAAATATTCATACCTTGGTTGGGAATGAGTGAAGATGTTTGGTTTTCCTGTAACAATGGTGTCTGTTGCATTTTTTTTTCTTTACAGGTTAAGGCGATAAAGGCAGGAAATCAGAAAGTTCTAAATAAGTTAATTGGTTTGGTACAAAGGAAAACACAAGGACGGTCCAATCCTGTTCTGGTGAAGCAAATATTAGAGAAGAAGCTATCAGAGTAGCCACAAGAGAAAAAAGCACACAAGCAACTACAGAAACATGTGCTTCGTTCTGTCTGCAGATGAACTTTGGTGTCTCCTCGTGCAGCATCGGGCTTGTTGGTTGTACTTCAAGCAGCTTGACGTCCCAGCCTTCCCTAGATGCGTCAGCCAAAGGCAGATGGGCCAGAGAAAAGCAGGATACAGCCATTTGCATCTCCCTGGCTTTGATGTGGCACTTGGAAATGTGATTTCCACACAGCCCTGGGAAACAAGCTCCCAGAGGTGTCTCTTGAGTATGCAAAGAGCTGAAACTGCATGGGTTAGTTTTCTAATAAAGCAGTTACAAACTCAGCTTTTCTTGGCTGTATGTTTGTGAGAAGGGGGAGTCACAATCTCAAATACTCAGTCTGGGGGTGCAGACTGTAGCCCACTGTCAGTGTGAGCACAGCAGTAACGATGATTGACACACCCAGCAGTAACTGAGGAGACCACATGTGCCTCAGTGCCTAACAGAAGGAAAAAAAAGTTCACTGTTATCATTCTTCCTGGTTTCTGAGGAAAGGGGAAAGGATGAAGTCACGAGCTGCTTAAGTGTGTGCCTGAGGGCAGTGCCACAGACAGAAGTGCCAGCATCTCGCCGTGTCAGGTTGTTTGCTCCTTCTCCCAGTTAGGCACCCACAGACCTGCTTTGCCTGCTCTCAGTCCTGAGGAGTGCCTGAGGGGTGTGTGCCTGAGCCCTTCTGAGGGTCACATCCCATTTCGGCCTCAGAGGTTCAGAACGGCAAATGTGCTTCTGCCAGCCCTGCACAATCTACAGCAGAACAATTAGAATCATAGAATAGCTGGAGTTGGAAGGGACCCACAAGGATCACTGGAGTCCAGCCCCTGGCCCTGCACAGAACAGCCCCAGGAATCGCACCATGTGCCTGAGAAAGTGGTGTCTTTTTCCAATGCAGTAGCTCAGCAAAGGGACCACTTGCTCCAGTTTGGTTTTTTTTCTCTGCAGGCAAGAACTTGGCCCTGTGTTACAAATGCCCAGGGCTGCTGCTGCTCTGGCAAATGGTTTTCTGCTGTCACCTGGAACTGCACTGCTTTGGGGAAGGAATGGAACATGCAGTTGGCTTACCACAACTGAGCTGGATTCAGCTGGGGTCCAGTCCTGCTCCACTACTTAATCCTAAAAGGTGTTTTATGCTGGTGGTTTTTATTTTGGGTTTTTTATATCTTTTGTTTTTCAGTTCCTGGCTTTCAGTACTCACTGAAATGCAGGGATCTGGAATAAACTTCCCCATCCAAACCAACTTTAGCTGATCAAGCCATTAACAGGAAACGCAACAAGAAGGAGCCTGTCAAATTTACATGTAGTAGGGAGATAAATCCCATTTAGTACCAGATGCTTGAAGTTCTTAAATCCCTCCTGGAGACTGCTAAGCCATACTTTTTAAAGATCACATCGACCTCAGGCCTCATAGCTGCTTCTTCAGATTTGTTCTTTAGGATGTGCCTGCAGGGCAGACATTGTCACAGGAGTGCAGCAGGTGTGGCCCTGGGACTTCAGTCACCTTTGGCAAATGTGATGCTTGCAGCGCTGGTTCAAAGCAGGTTGATGGCAGTTCCTCCTCCTGAGTGGCAGCGCTGATGTTTTGTCTTGAGGAGGACATTGCTGTACAAACTGGCTGAGGTTCAAGTGCGAACTCTTTCATTAGAAGGAAAAAACCCTTTGGTTTTCAATACATTTAATGAATAAAATGTTATACCCATTATTCACAAAATGTACCTTTACAATTCAAACATCAACATACAGCTTACAAAAAGCAGTAAGGTGATTGCAGTCCAACACTGTGACCCTTCAAAAACCAATCAACCAAACAAAAAGCCTAAACCTCCGAAAACTCCTCCCAAATCACACCACACCCAGGATTTTCATGTACTTTGACCTTCACACTAAGACTTCTACTATCACTTTTCACATCATGAGCAAAAAGTACCATTTTTACTTAACAGTGCCATGAGTTTTCAGGTAAGGGTTCAGTCAATAAATGTTTAGGTTATACAAAAAACTTAAGTACTGGAATTCTGTTCAACTCTTGCCATGGCAGCAAGAAACAAGAAGGCACAAGGGTTTCTGCATGAAATGTTGAATCCTAGAGATACTCCTTCAGTTTAGAAAAACACGGTTGTTTCCCAGAGGTGGTCCTCCAAGATTAGTGCTTGTTGTGGCACAGCTGGATGCTGCTGTGCTGAGTATCCCACTGCTATAGTGGGTACCTTTTCAAAAAGAGAAATCAAAACAACAGTGTATTTGGGAGAGTAATAGTTAAGCTGATTTAAAAGAAGGAAGGATCTCAACTAATGTAGCAAGGCTACTGCTGATAATTCTCTCTACAGGCTACTTCTTCTTAGCCACTCTTCTGTAGAATTATACTTTGCTAACATGGTGCAAAACCTGTTAAAAACCATCGGCCGGGTCCTCTCTGAGTAGAGTCTGTGTCAGTACATCATGCACCTGGGCCCGTGCAAAGCACTTGACACTGTCCTGCATGGCATCCTTATCTCTAAACTGGAAAGACATGAATTTGATGGGTGGACCACCCAGGGGATAAGGAATTGCACTCAAAGAGCTGAGGCCAATATCTTGATGTCCAAGTGGAGGCCAGTGATGAGTGGAGTTGTCCAGGGGCCGTCATTGGAACCGGCCCTGTTTAACATCTTTGTTGGTGACAAGGACAGTGGGATTGAGTGCTCCCTCATCAGCAAGTTCTCTGATGACACCAAGCTGTGTGGTGTGGTTGACACACTGGAGGACAAGGATACCATCCAGAGGGATCTGGACAGGCTTGAGGAGTGAGGCTGTGCAAAGAAGTGGGACTTGGGGGTGCTGGGGGATGACAAACTCGACATGACCTGGCCATGTGCGCTCGCAGCCCAGAAAGCCAACTGTGTCCTGGGCTGCATCCAAAGCCCTGTGGGCAGCAGGGTGACGGAGGGGATCCTGCCCCTCTGCTCCACTCTGGCGGGACCCCACCCGCAGTGCTGCATCCAGCTCTGGCGTCCCAGCACAGGAAGGACAGGGACCTGTTGGAGTGACTCCAGAGGAGGCCATGAAGATGATCAGAAGGCTGGAACATCTCACCTGTGAGGACAGGCTGAGACAGCTGGGACTGTCCAGCATTGAGAAGAGAAGGCTCTGGAGAGACCTTACAGCACCTTCCAGTACCTAAAGGGGGCCAACAAGAGAGCTGGAGAAGGACAAGGGCATGTAGTGATAGGATGAGGGGGAATGGCTTTAAGATGAGAGAGGGCAGGTTTAGATTGGATATTAGGAAAAAAAGTCTCTACTGTGAAGCACTGGAACAGGTTGCCCATAAAAGCTGTAGATGGCTCATCACTAGAAGTGTTCAGTGCCAGGCTGGATGGGGCTTTGGGCACCCTGGTCTAGTGGGAGGTGTCCCTGCCCATGGTGGGGGGGGTTAGAACTAGATTAAGGTCCCTCCCAACCCAAACCATTCTGTGATTTACTGTAAGTCTCAGTCTATTTTCACCTCCACCTGCCAGACACAATGGATAACAAGAAAGATGAAAAAGGGATAATTGCAATATTCTTCCCTTCCAGGGAAGGGGAAGAGCAGCCACAGTCTATAAATTTTGTACTGTATTATGAAACAGTCACTTCTGAAATTTTTTAAGAACTCTTTTGCAGACACACACAAAATATAAATTTCTTTTTGATAGGAAAAAAAGTGGTTTGAGTCAATTGAGATAATGAAGCTTTTTAACATTTGTGGAGATATCAGCTACCAACTTCAAAGCAGTGGTAGCTGGCAGTGCTCAGACCTAGTGATGGGAAGGCTCAGTAGGGCCAGCTCACATTGCTCCCACTATCCCAGCCTGCATGAAGGGGCTCATCAGTCACCTCACACCCTTTTGACCGAACCAATACAACCAAAACATGGGATCCTTTTTGGCTGCCAAGGGCCTGATGCAGCAGCTTAAATACAACCACCACCTTCCCATTCCCCTAAATGGAGCTCAAGGCAAATTCTAGATACTCAACAAGTGAGTGTTGTACTGAGCAAAACAAACAGCTTTGGTTTATATCTGCTTCGCAGTAGATCATGAGCACATAAAAAAAGCAGAAGCAACAGCCTCAAGGAGTTTACTGTCTGCTACTGTAAAGACAAATAAAACAACCCTACAGGACAGGTGGGCCTGCAGGACAGAAGGCAGAGCCTGACTGTGAAATGTTGGATGTAGAACATTCTGCAGACCAGGAGGCTGTTCCAAGTGTGATTGTATCGAGGCTGGAACTCCGGAATGAAGATTGAGGCTTTGACCCCGACTTGGAAGTCTCATTTAGCTACTCCAGTGCTCTCTGATCTAATGATTGCAGATGCCATCTGTGCAACAGCACCAGGCAGGGTGAATTAAGGACAGTTTCATGCAGATTTTCAGCAGTAACCATCCACGAACAGAGGACCACGGAAAATGCTCACAAATTAAAAGCTGACACCAGACACTGTCACGACCATCTCATCTACTCATTGCTGGAAGTCTTTTAGGAGGTCAGGCCTGAGGGTGGAGAGCTGATACTTACTATCCCCTATGGCTGAAGTATCCTGTATCTGAGGCTGCAGAAGAGGAGAAGAAGGTTGTCTAAAAAGATGCTGGCAATGCTGTAAGTAGTGAAGAAAGAATTTCTAGCGCTCAGCCTTGGCTGCAGAGTTTAATTTTAACTGTGTTAAAAATAGCAGCATACGATAGGAACCTTAACTAAAAAATTACAGCAGAGCATTCAGCTGCGATTTCAGCGCAGCCCCTTTCCACCCCGCTTTGCGGTGTGGCGTCGGGGTTCTGGGATGCTCCTGTTTCTCTTCTGAGCACCCCCTCTCTACCTACACTTCCATAACCACTGACCTCAGCAGCACCTTCCCAGGGGTTTATGGCCTTGTGTGCATGCTCAACATGGAGAGCATTTGTTTTTTCACACATGAAGAAAAACAAATTGGGTTTCAGTCAGCTCTCTTCTCTCCAACTGCATGAAGGACAAGAAGGAATAGCACACTCCTGGTTGGTTTGCTCTCGTTGCTGGCATCTTCCTTAAAATGCTATTTACACATACTCAAACACAAACACACTGGGTTCTGAATCAGGCAGTGGCCACTTAAAACCAAGTTACAGCAGACAGGAGGACTACATTTATCAACCCAAATGCTCAGAAGCTTCCCTGCATTGGGTTGGCTTCAAGTGCATGTTGTCCCCTGTCCCCTCAGAAGCCGCAAACATGCAAGTAATACACAGACAGAGAGGATTCTATTGCTAAACAGTGCGAGGAATGCAGTAAAATACAAAATCCTAAGTTGTCATGACCTGTAATTTGCTGTGCCTTTTTCTGCCCATTGTGATGGCAAATTTAGACTCCATCTTCAAGAGCCCCTGGGCCAAGCCACATCAGTGACTAGGGATGACTGCAGTGGGAACACAAAACAACTGGGAATGCTCCTCCTCTCCTGACTGTACTCCAGCACACATCCTACATCAGGCTGTACAGCCTGAATCTTAACTGCAATAAAGCAAGCTGCAGAAACGCTCAGGTGCCACCATGAGGGAGCAAAGCTGCAGAAGGAAGGTCGTTTAGTGAGCAACGCAGCTGTATATGGTCCTAGTGGAACGGAGCCTTCTCTCTAGGACCATCCTAGTCCCAGACCCTTAAGATCTCCTGTAGGACGTACAGGCATTGCACAACTGTCTGCAGCATTTACTGACCAGCTGCAGATAGAAGTGGTCAGGGACCCTGGCCTTTGGTTCCTCCCCTTTATCTGTGTGGGGGAAGGTCCAACTCATGACCCTGTGAACGATTCCCATCTTGCCTGCTGGCTTTGCCCGAGAAAAAGACTGGTGACCGCTGTGCCAGACCCCACATTATCCCACCTCATACGCAGGCAGCAAAGTAATCCATGCGACATTCCCTGCCTTGTCATTGCAGCCGCTGGAGAAAGGCCTCCATCTGAGTCCAGGACTTGGAGCTGCAGAGTTGTGCTGCCATGATCCTCACAAGAGCCAACAGCTTCACTGTAGGGAATGTTCCCTCCATGCACAGCCATTTTGTGTAAGCACAAAGCAAAAGTTCTCCCAACACATGGTTGCATCAGCCACAGCTGTAATTATCTAACCCAGTAAGCAGGCATAACCATCAGTAAGTCATATTTTAGCTGCTCAAGAGCTCACACTTTCAGGCTGGCCTTAGAGGCTGCTAGATTTTTTCACACTGAAGCTCAGAAACCAGTGTTATGACCCTGGAGATTTACAAAAGACACTGATCAGTGTTTCTAAACACCAAGCTGTGCTTGGACACCAAGAGACACGAGTTGTTGGCTCAAGCTGCAGCAAGGGACACTGAGACCCAGAGCCACTCCCTCTCCTTTGAGGTCGAGCTGGCATTTCGTCTGAGCTCTGGCCAAACTGACACAGCAGCACTGAGCTGGACACAGTTTAGTTGTCTTGGATTTGACCCGTCCATGTTATTTTTTGGTCTAAATCCAAGCTAGTTATTTTTAAAGTAGACTGCAATAAAACACAGCTGCTGTGGAATTGGCTTCATCAGAGACGTAGGTTTGCAGGTATTTAGTCCACAGTACATAATTGTATGCGGGCAGTCTGCTGAAGTGCCAAAGTTGAGAAATGCAGCCTTTGCACAAAAGTTCCATCAGGGCTTTTAGCCCAGAGACTTCAGTCTTAATTTAGTCCAGCTGCCACACAAGAACCATTATAATCAATGAACAAAAAGAAGATTTGCACAGTCAGCAACAAAACGCCACTTTAAGCACCTACGTATTTGAGAATCCAAGTAATGCTCCTTTTCATAAATAAGAGGCTTCCAACTGAGCATGTAACAAATGAAGTACATTGATGCTGGGCCACAACATGTTTAGAAAAGCTGGGGGCCACTAAAAAATAAAGTGCATTTAGTCAGAGCAGGGCTTTGACCGCCAACAAAGTCACAGAAATAGCACTGCATTCTGTGGCTGTCTGCAGTCAGACAGCTGGCACCACCATCATCTTATCCAAGTACCTATTTATGCAAGTCTGACACCACCTTCAAAAGGAGCAATTTTTACCCTCCTTTGCACATTCCTGTCCCAAAACATCACATAGCAGTGCTATCCACTTGGACAGGTACTGTGGGACACAGTCATATTCATTTTTCGAGTTTGAGCTTTTTCTTTCTGGTCCCTGATAAATCAGAGCAACACAAATGTAAATTCTGCATTTCACACAGAGGGAAGTGCCCCCTGCTAATCTGTGGAGTTCTACCTTTGGTTTGCTCATTAATGTAAGCAGCCCAGGTGCCATGTACCCTCCATTTCTGCTGATAATGCTCAAAGAGTGCAAGGAGGAACATACTCTAATTATCTAAATTGGATCTGGACACAGCAGCATCGTTACTGTACAGTGCCAGAGCTGTCTGAGTTAAAAGAAAAGAAAGAGGAAAATCCCAGTATTCTACTCATAAACACAGATGCAATTTAAATGTTACAAATATAATGGGAGCTGTCATAAGAAGTGCAGGCATGACATAGCAATTTCAGTAAATACAGCAGAGTAAATTGCTTATTAAATCAAGCCATCCTCAAACAGGAGCTGTGGCTACAAATTCAAATGATACAATGACATAATTTAACTGCAACAAGTCACACTGCTCCCATCCTTTTCTTTCCAACCCTGAGATTTTAGAGCGTCTTAGAGGAGCTAAAAAACCTTCCTGAAGCACGGAACCTTCTGAGAGGCTTAAGCAGAGTGCACAAAAGGGTAGTGAGTGTGTATACGCTGGGCTGGATGGTGAACTTCTCTTGGTAAATAGAACTTAACCTCTTGACCTTAAAACCTTGGACGCTGCAGGATGCTGCAAGTTTGTTTGCAAATGTTTTTCTCTGAAGGACTGAGCAGACCACTTGGGCTTTGTGCACGGGCCAAAGAGCAGCCGTCAGTGGCAGGAACGCTGCTCAGGCTTGTGGTCTATCCAGTCCTGCTCCCATTCCCAAGCACAGCCCCCTGCCGATGTCCGAGGTCCACCTCAACCACACTTTGCTTTCTCCCATTCTAGGAAATTTACCAATCTTACTGAAAATACCAAATCACACCTGAAAGGCAAATGCTCTGTACCGCAGCATGACACCACTGAATTCAGACTTTTTACAAAATGACAAACCCCAAAGAAAGAGGAAGCAAGTAATTTAAGAACTGCATGCTGGGAAGGATGTACCTGGGCGTGCTGGTGGGAGGGACAGTCCATGCTTGATACTGGAATTTTCTCATCTCTGCAGAATACAGCTGAAAACAGAAGTTCTCATTTCTGTTCTTCCAAACCAAGGTCATTGTTTGCAAATGTTTTTCAAGAGAGTTACCAGGACAAAAAAAGACAGTGCATTTTTCACACCCAGAAATGCAACACCAACAACTTGATCTCATTCAAAATATCATAATATTCTTTGGGGCACACATGGAAAAGATCAAATTAAAGAAAAATGCCTAGAATACAATAATAAAGGTAGTAAGCACAGCCAGCAACACAACACATGAACTGCACCTGACTATACACGTCCAAAGATCAGCACAAGCATGAATGAAATTATGAGTGCTTTAGTCCAATTAATACAAACCATGTGTATGTTTACTGAGACTAACCCAGAAAGCATCCAAAACCAGACAAAAGTAAAAGAGAATGACTACAACTTTTTGAAGATAAAGTGCTCATTTTATAGGTAGGTTGCAAAAACAAAACAAACAAAAACCAAACCAAAAACACGCACACCCAAAAAAGCAGCTTGAAATTGCTGGAAAGATTCCTTGCTATAGCAGAGCAGCTTAAAAGTCCACTCCAAGGCTACATCATTGGAAATGTGGCATTCACAGTTTGAAACACCTAGTAGGAGACTGGAAATTCACTTTGGTATCACCGAGCCACCACCTGCAGTCTTTGGAACGGATCTGCCAAGGCACTTCATTTGGGACCGATGCTGAGCCAGAGGGACTGCTCCAGTCACACACCCACCTGAGTGTGGGGAAAACCAGATCACAGAGCACTTCCTTGTTCTTGGAAAGAGCAGCATAAGGCTGTTGTCCTCCAGGGACCTACAGGCTGGACCACAGCTTGGACCACAGGCACAGGGGTTTTTTTTGGAGAGGATGTATCATTGGTGAGAGACAGGATAACACATTATCTAACTGGAGGGAAGAAGCTTATTAAACAAGCATTTGGCTGAAGAGCTTATACACACAGAGGTGATTCATCTCAAGAGATCAACATTTTCAAGCTAAATCACAGGTTCTGCATTTTGAAGGCAGGAAGAAGCAATTCCCACCAATAGTTCTTGTGCTGACTGCCAGACATCATGCTGTTATCACAACTGAGACACAGCTGCAAGCCTGATCCCACTCAGAAACCAAGCCATGCAAAGGTACATGTATGATCTCCATTTTTACATTCTAAGCCAGGGTCACTGCACTCATCCACCTCCTCCTTTTGGGGAGCTGACAAACATTTCCTGTTTGTGAGGGGACACTGCACACAAACACAGCTCTGACCTTTCAGCAAGAAGCCTTCCACACAACTCCAGATTTCAAAGGCTGACTTTATCCTACTGGATGTAGAGCATAAGCTCTACTACAATTTATGAGGAAAATCCTCTCCTTCCTCAAATTTACAGATGCTTTTTTGAGCAGTCCATGTTTCAAAATACTCATGTAGCTTAACAGACCTGCTGGGATGAAACTGCAGTGATTTTGTACATTTGTTGAAAACACCAGTTAAAATTAACAATCTCAAAAAAAATCCCTTCTACCCAGAAAATAATACCCAGCTTCTTAGTTAAGAATACAAACAAAGGAAGGGAGTGTTCAGGTAGGAACTTACTGCCTCGAGCACTGGTCTGCAGAGTTCTTTATTTTTAAATAAGTGAAATAATTCTTTACAATTTCTTTTTAGAAAGTCCTTCAAAAAAAGGATTAGATCACTTCTGCATTTTAGCACTTGTTTCTTAACCACTAAAAGTCAGCTGATCACACTTTCCTTTTGCTCACATGCCGTTCTTGCGGAAGAGGTCAGCAGCAGAGCAAGCACTGACCCTACATCCCTAATGCTAAAACGCTTCCAACACACGTACTGAACCCCCTCAGGCCAGGCCTATGAGTACAGCATGGAAGGCAGCAATAATGGGGGAGTGGGGAAAGGACCCACAGTGCCCTAGGACAAGCTTAAAAAAAAAAAAAATTAAAAAAAAATCAATCAATCACATTAGCCATTTATGATGACAATGCAGGAGTGGGGGGAACTGAAAAATAAAGAGCTCTCTTCCACCTGGATAACTTAAAACTTAAGAAAAAAACCCACGGCTTTGGCTTCAGCTTCCAAGAAAGCTTGAGGTGAAGGAGGGCCATGTGGAGATCAGTAGGTGATTCACAGAATGGTGATGCAGTGGCACCTAAAACACTAAAGAAGTTCTAAGTGAAAGCAAACCAGAGAGAGCCAGCTAGGAAACAACATGACCCCCAGCCATCGTGGAAGCGAAGACTCTGCAGCAAACAAGTAAAGATGGACCCAGAGAAGTTCTGGAGGTGATTTTGTTGGAGGTAGACTTTCAGATTTTTTTTTTTCCTTGGAATAGCCTACAGCAGGCTGACACAATGAATGCAGACACTTTAATCTATACCTTGTAGATTAAGGGCAGAACTTTTCAGAACTATCTAAAGGATTTAGGAGCTTAAACTGCACTGCACATTCCAGAGGAATCTGCCCTGCAATTAATTAGACTCTTCTAGAATGTCTTTGTTTTTAAACTGTGTTCTTCCTTGAAATCTCTGAGAAAGTGTGTTTCAAAACCAGCATGTGATTAACTGGAATTCCACATTATGGAATTACAAAAAGCAGGAGAACTAATGTATGCAAGTCTTATTTCTGATTTCTGTTTCTTCACATTTTTTGGAGTTACTGTTAGTTTGTATCCTAGACAAAAGGGTTTATGGCTTTCTTGAACTAAGTCCCTCTTCATGTAACCAACTACAACACCCTGGAAGCACAATTATGCAGCTAAGATAAGACAAAATGCAGTGGTGATGCACCAATTCATCATGTTTGGGTTCTCCTAATGAAGCCCATTACTCACAGAAGAGAATTTTCTCAAGCAGTTAGTCACCAGAAGACAGCTTTCCCCATTACTCCTTCCTTTTCTGCAGCTGGTGAATAGCCTGGTCCTCCCCTCATCATCCCAAAAGTGCAATATTAGGAAAAGTCAACACCTAAATTAGAAGTAAACAAACAGTACTTAGCTTTCCCTTAACCAAAAGAAATTAACAATAAAACAGTACACCTTTCATGAGCAAGCAAACCTTTTTCATTTAATAAAAAAGAGACAAAAAAAAGAAGACAAAAACAGCCTGCTGTCCATTTAACACTACAGAAAGATACTGAGTATCTTTCTTTAGCTTATTGAAACAAGCATACAAATAAACTAGACACTAATAACAGCTTGCATAGAAACATTTTGTTTTGTACTTTGTGCAAATCTTACTAAATAAGGCATGCTCACGGGCTTAGGTAGCAATGCAGGAGTTATCAAGGAATGCCGAGAAACCGCAAGGAAAATTCCAGGCAGTCTGCAATCCACATCCACTTACACAGTTCATTGGACTTCAAAGCCCAACAGCTGATAGCTGCAGATCTGTCTGCAACATAAGGCAATATGGTATGTGTAGGGCCCAGCACCTGCTTTCAGCTACTCATGGGTTTATTACACATAAGATCACTTGGAATCAGAAAACCTGAGCCAGTAGTTAAAAAGGGGGTTTCGGATGTGGATTGGTAAGAACCCGGCTTCAGGATGAAGCAAGGGAAGAGGCAAAGAGGACAATGATACCGAGATGCACAGCCCTTCACATAAAGGGGTTTTGTGCAGATTTTGCATGTCTATTTATACTGTGAACTTTCCCCATGGGGCAACGTTTTTTCAAGCAAACTTGTCTCCCAACAAGTTATCCAGAAGAGTATTCCTGGAACAGAAAAAGCTAACATGTTTGTGTCTCTTAGCCAGCCTACAGAAGTGTCTATTGCAGAAATTCAACAGGAATTACTGACACTAAAGAAGGGCGGCTCTGTAAAGAGGAAGGGATGAAGAAGGAAGCTGCAGTAAGAGCAGTATCAGAAATCTCAAATAAGTTACGTAGCACAAAGGGAAATTATAAGGCCTAACTGGAATAATATTTTGCCTCCTTCTTCATCCTCCAAATCAAGTATTTTCAGGAAATATTGAAGTACAACCTTCTTTTGAAAGCAGCTTTGCATTAAAAATCTGTTTAAACTCCAAAAGCTTTTTTAAAACACATTTTAAAAACCCACTAATAATAATCTTCGAAATCCCCCAGTATTTTGTAACATAAAATGGAATGTTCCTGGGCTAGAGCTGCCAGCTCCTTCAGGAACTCTGGGAAAAGGGCAGCTGCAAGTACGGCGTTCCTCACGTGCGCAGGAAGGCTGGGATGAGCCAGGCCTTTCTTTCCTTTCTGGCCCAGGAAAGGCTGCAGCACAGCCGGGTAAGCTTCGGAAAGATTCCTTCCTTTGCCTGCGTTGCTGATGTGCTGGACATTACCTAAAGACAGGAGGAGAGGGAGAGGAAAGAAGAAAGACTCTGCATATTAAGCACACAGAGCATCTGTACAGTGTCCAAACGCAGTTTACAAGGATTGTGTTCAGAGCTGTAATTCACAATACCCAGACTGTGCAGAGAGATACTTCACTAATCCAGCATTTTAAAGTTCTACGTGCCCTGGTTCTATTGCATTTTTTATTACCTATCTTTCCCCAGGTTATATATTATTCAGTTCCAGCTCTGATGAGAGAAATATGTGGGCAGAAGAGGAGTCAAGGGAAAGAGCAATACGGATTTACCTTCTGAAACGGCACATAATATCCACCCATCTAGAGCCAGCATGGTTGTCTCCATTTCAACAATACTGTGCTCTATCCCTCCCCCAGATCAAACTGTTGTTTTGATTTTACTTCTCTTTATCTATCCTCTCCCTGTGAATCACCATGTCAATGGCTTTGAGGCTGAGCTGTCACATCACCACATGAGTTTGAAGCAAGCTAGAAACTAAGGGGAAAAAAACATTTAAAAATTGGATTTTTCTGCAGCTATAGGTGCCACTAACTACACTTACTTCCCTGTACAGCAACTAAACATTAAAAAGAGAGCAAGTGAAAGCCACTGTGTGCTCTGCTATATGATCTCTGCTGCCAGAGTTCAAAGGATCAGAGCTCAAGTATCAGAATGCATGGAATTACAGTGACAGCAGCACTTAAATTTCAATCAATTGCTCCTTGTTTCAACCTGAAGCAGAACTGCCCTTTAATTAGATGATAATTAATTTAGTGAAACTAAAAAGGTGACAAAATTTAACGCTGATGGAAATAAATACTCTACAAAGAAAAACTAACCTGTAGAACTCACTGCTACAGGATAGAACTCACTGCTACAAGGTATCATTGAGGCCGACAGCGGAGACAAGATAAAATCCTGTCTAACCTAAAAGTGGATGTTCTCCTGAGATGTATAAGTAAATCATTAAAAAGAAATAAAAGGACTGTTATGTTAACTCACATACTGCAGACAAGCCCAACACTGCATTGCTGCCTTCAGAAGGGGTTTCCCTTAAAGTGCACACAGTTTATGCTAAAGTAAGTCTCAAGCGATGCCAGCCTGCTCTGAAACCTCTCCGAGCAGCAAACAGGGGGAGCCACAGATGAAGGCCTCACCCGATGCTGCACAGCAATCCCTCTGTTCAACAGCTCTGCACTTTTGTTCCTCGCCTTTACTTCACCCAAGGCACTGTGGAATTACTCTACTCTTCCAAACACTTGGGAAAAAAAATTCATCTTAATCATTTAACAGACTCGTACCTTTCTTGAGTTTAAAACACCTTTCCAACTCCAGACTTATCAATCATTCATGTTGTTATTCTACAAATTTCTATCTACTAGAGACAGAGTACAGGAATTTCAATTCTGTGGGAAAATCTGACTGTGGGAGGAAAAACAACTTAAATTATAGATGACAATGAAAAGATAAAGTTTTAGGCTTCCCCTGAAGATTTTTTTTTTCAGATTTTCTAATGTCAAAACATTTCATAATTAAAATTTTAAGTTTTTTTAATAGTTTAGGCAATATAACCAGAATGCTAGTCTACTGACAAAGCTTTGCTTTTGTTTTTACTCTTCCTCTTAAAAAGCCTCAAAACTGATAGATTTCTAAAAATAATTTTGGTTTAGATGTAACTGCTTGTTTGGAGAAAAAAAAGCAAAAACACCAGAAAAGCACAGAAAGCTGATATAGGAACTAGAGATTTGGGTTTTTTTCTTTGATCAGGATTGTTCACTTCTCTCTAGGGTAAGGATGCAATCTGAGTCATACAACTGAAAACCGAGCAAATGAGTACTCTGAAGATTGTTAGCAACACACTGAAAGAGGGGCAGCTTGTACACGGGACCTCCATCGTGACAGCTCTATGAGCGTAACCAGAGCCCAAGCTGCTGTGGAGGGAAACCACATGCTACTGCAAGCAAAAAAGAGCAAATTGTACCATTTCTGCTCAAATACCTTCACAGAGGCCATCCCTGGAATGAGAAAGAAAATGCTCTAGAATGTTCTGGTTTTACTTTTGTCTTCCCCACTATCCCTGGCTTTAGGTTTTCATATGTGAATTCCGTAGAAGGCCAGCTATGCTCAGGCCTGCAGAGAACACTGGGATTATTCACCACTTCTGTTCAGGGGAAAAATCGCTCAGAGAGCAACCAGTCTGTGTGACAGTCAGAGGTGGTGTTCAAGCTAATGCAAAGACATCCACGGGGAGTTCCTAATCTGTTGGTTGGGTTTGGGTTTTATTTTTCATTTACTGTTATTGCAGCAGTTCCTACCTTGCACTTCTTAATCAATATAATGAACTACTGGTTGATGGGCTACTGAGCCAGCTCTGCCCCGGGATTACAGTTTGATGACTTGCATCACCAGTCCTGTAGGGAACCAAGTCTGCAGTTACCCAGACATTAATTTACCCTCCACTTATTTGTCAAGAGAAGCCTTCTTTGCAGGAGTTGCCACTATACAGAAGAAAGTGTACTAACAGGGTGACTAAGCAGCCTTGTTTCAAATTCCTAAATAATGACCAGCATGAGTCAACCTGGCAAATTCTGAAGCCCACAGAAGAAAACTGACGTCAAACAGGAAGCATAAATAAATGTCATCAGGAATGCTTTATGTAAAAGTTCTTATTGCCAGCACCTGAGAAAAAAAAGGATTCTGAATGTTGCCTCCTAATCTCCTCTCCCACATGCTAGCTACAATGCCATCTAATTGTAAGGCTTTCTAATCTATGGCACCAGAATGCAGAGCCTAAAACACTACTGACACTTGCAGTACACAGCTTTTTTACAGCAGGCACCTTCCACAGACTAATTCTTCGAGAAGCAGCCTTAGCAAGATCATAATTTTACAGACCAGATGTACTGCAAACCTTAGAAACACATACTATGCTGACTAGAAACTAGGTAGATTATTCTTCAGAGCCTTGAAAAACGAAAACACAATTAAAAAGGTACATAAAGAATCCTCATTTCCACACCTCTGGAGATCCAAGGAAAGGATCAACATCTTTACAGAAGTGTGGGCAGAGTGGGTGATTATTAATGACTCCCAATGATGAGTAAGCACACACCTGTAAATGCAGCCTCTCTTGAACCCTCTTGCAGAGTCAGCTCTTAATGACTCACCAAATTGACACATTCCTATCATGTGGGAAGTTAGCTTTTAAGGGAAGCCTGCATCCAACACTGCCCACTCAGCAGCAAGCTGAGAGCAAGCACATCCTCACAGCAGGGCTTCAACTCTACCCGTTGCCTGGCTGTGTCTGAAAGGTTCTTAGTTAGCAGCTAAGACTTCATTTTGTTTATTTTTACTAGCTTGCCCCACAGTGGTATAAATAAATACGGGTAATTGTAAAGACAGGTGCAGTGTGCACTGTGCTTCACAAGCAGCAGATGTTACGGAGTCCCCTGCAAAGCTGGCCTGGTTGGATGATACCTGTCTAATTCCCCACTGCTCTTAGACACACAACTTTTGGTTTCTTCTGTTTGCTTTGCTTTGTTTGTCACACAAGAAAGATACTAGCCAGAAAACTTTCAGTGTCTTATCTCCTTCAGTGGCAGCCCAAGCCTTATTCATTTGTTGCAGAAACCAATTCATCCTGGACTTCTGTCCTCTCTAACATTTATCAAAAAAGAACCAATGACTATCTGAAGGTCAGGCTAAAAATAAAATGAAATCATGCACATATGCCACCTCACCTCATGCTTTGAAAGTGAGTTTGTTTATTGACAGCAAGCCAAGAACTGATTTTGTTACTTCTTTAAACAAACATTTTATATAACAAGTAAAAGCTTCTAAAAAGCAAAGAATATCCAAATAGACCCATACACTGTGGTCTACTGGGCATCATCAGTTTAAAGTCAGAAGGATACATCTGGCTGATAATATTCACAACACACCACACCTTCTTTTAATCATATGGAGAAAAGGAGAGGGGTAGCTGGTAAGTCATTTCATCCAGCCCTCCTCTGAGTGTGGTTAACACTTACCTTTGGTGAGCAATTCTTCCGCAGCATCAGACATGTCCACACGAAAAAGCAGGTACTGCTGGGCCTCCAGGAGAAGACCTGGGAAGTCTTTTTCAACAGAAGCAAAATGTTCAATCTTATTTTTCACAGATGCCAGCACCTGCCAAAACAACAGCGACAATTACTTCTTCCTCCTTTGCTCCCAGTGCAGCCACAGACTGAATATTCAGGCTTTCTCTACCTGCATTAAAAGAGAGTTCTGACAAAAGCTATGGTCATACAGAGTTTCCAGTTCTTTGCACAAATGTAATTAAAACATGGAAATGAAATAAGAAGCTCTTAGACAGGTAGGAAAGCTACATGAGAAACTGAAAGGAGCTAATGTAAGGTTTAAGGAGACACGAAAGACGCTGCTCCAGTAGGCATGGCTAACACCTGTGGTAAATACCTGATAGAGGGAGCGCACGCTAGGCTGAAACACCATGTTGGTGTTGAGCAGAAAGGAGCGCAGAAGCGGCTGTGGATAACTTGCCAGCTGAGTAATAATCCCAATAAGCAGCAAATTGACATGCAAGGAATTCTCCAGCATGTTCTCCAGCTTCGACAACACCACGCTGATGAATGGTCCTGCAAGAAAATAAGAAGGAACCAATGCTTTTGTTTTCACAGAAGAAAAACCCTAAGATCCAGGAAAAAGGCATTTAAAGGGAATTTTGACCATCACAACCAACCAAATTATCCCTCCCACACACTAATTAAAGACAACAGGGAGAAAACTCAAACTGTAACTGAACAGAAAAGCAGACTTAACAGAGGTGTTAAAAGCTTTTGTGGTTAGCAGCACATTTGCTACCTGGCCAATCAGTTTACATTAATGGCATATTTAATATGCGTGACTATTCCACTTTGCATGTGCCAATAAGGATTTCGCTTAGGACATTACAGTCTACCACTCTATTCCCCTTGAATAAATTGGAATGGTACTAGTAGTTTTAATGCAAATGGAATCTGCTCTTTTTACTCTTCCTGTGCCTTATTTCTATGTAAGGACTGGGCAAAGTAAATTATCGCTAGCTTTCCTGTCTTATCGAAAAACTGGTGGTATAAAGAAAATAGGAAAATGGTATTCTAAACATAAAAACCAAGCTGTGATAGTTCCCATCACAAGAAAAGGCATTTTCAGTACAGCAGCAGTCACACAAAGCAGGGAAGACATTAAAATAGATTTATAAGCATAATTGCTGGTAGACATAGGCGTTATCATATAAATGTCACCAATAAATAATAGCTTTAGTTTGTGTATTCATGCTGAAGGACAGCCACTGAAATACACAAGCATTTACCATGAAGTACATAAACCCTTAGTGCTCCAGCTTAAGAAACCTTTGCAAGGCTGAGAACAACTTCACCCAAATACCAGGCTGTTAGACCACACAGCTGGGGAGGTGCTTGAGGCAGCCAGTACAAGTGACCTATCACAAGTAGAGTCTTAGAAATGCCCCTTGTCCCACCCGCAGTTCCACCACACTACTCCAGTTCCATAAGAGCTAGGAAAACCATGCAGAAGAATCCCTGGATGATTAGCACTGCTAACTTTGAACATCCCACCCTTGAACCTGGCAAAAGATGCATGCCATAGGCATTTCTAGGGTCAAGTAGGTGGCCATAACCCAACCCCATTCCAGCTCCCCTCAGCTTGCACATGGCTACCATCCGAGCTGGCTGGGCACAGTGCAGCCCAGTTCAATGTGCCTGCTGGAAACTGCAGCAGAGGCTAAGGCAGTTCTGGGCCCGTGCAACAGGAAGGATCAAATGAGGAGTGTCCCTGTTGCCATTCCGCTTAACAGAGCTCCACTAAAGGTTGGAATCTGTCATGCTTTACAGCAACTGTGAGTGCAAAACAAGCACTCCTTCCAGACTCATCTCTCAGGGCTAATGCTGGCACAGCTCCACTCGCAAGGGGAAAGGTGGGAGGGCCAGTGTTGACAAAGCTTTATGTGGCTGCTGCCTTTCAACCATCACGACAGCCATCAGAGCCCAGGCACCCAGTGGAGCAGCCCCAAACCCTTTTGTTGAGATACAGTTTCTTCTGTCCCAGCGAAACCTATCCTGTTCATGGTGACATTTTCACAGAGCTCCTGAGGGGAGCCCTACTGTATCAAAAGGGATGGCAGAAGGAGCTGAGATGTGTCACTGTTTCTCTTCTCTAAATAACACTTCAAAGCTGAGTAGGTAAAGCTGAAGCTAGGTACTTGCAGCAACTGCTGCTTGCCACTGCAAGAGAGGTTACCAAATACATTTAAAAAAATCTCAGTAATAGCATGACTTTTACCCCCAAGAATTTATTGAAATGAGAATCACAGGATGTAAGCAGAGTTTAGAAGCCTTGTAAGAAACAGAGTAACTAGATGAGAAGTCAAAAAATTACTCCTTTCGTGGCCATGAAGTCAAGCACTGATTTATGGAGAGGGAGGGAGTAAAATATAAATTCCTGTTCCTGAACACCACAGGTGAAAATAGGGAGGAGAGTGTTTAATGCTTTTACAGTGGATATAAGACACTGAGAGGACATTTTCTTCACAGATCCATAGGCCTGAAGAGAGCATCTTTGCACTGCTGACGCTTACTTGCTGTAGGAAACTTCTGTCAGGTTATGCGATTCTGTAGAGAGAAGCCCCATCCCAAAACAGTAAAAGCAACCTAAAAACTTTATCAAACACATCTACAAATATGATACAGCATCCCAAATTAGATAAAGAATCATAGAATGGCGTGGGTTGGAAGGGACCTCAAAGACCATCTAGTTCCAAGCTCCCTGCCCTGGGCAGGAACCCCTTCCATTAGAGCAGGATGCTATCTTTGAAAGGGCCTGCAATTTCAACATTTCCAAGGTGTTGTTACGAGTACCTCCTTACATGCAACCACTAAGATCTCCATTACAGCAAGGTAAGGAGTCTAAGAGTAAAACACACTGTAGATGGGCAGCAAACATCGAGGCTTCTTGGTTTTAGCTTTTTGTCTTCATTTTCCTCAGTTTTTGGGTTTTTGTGGGTTTGGGTGAGGGGTGGGTTTTTGAAAAGGAACAAATGGAGAGAGGGACCAGATGAAGAATGAGAGACAGAGAGAACATTTCTGAGCTACATTTGACAGCAAATAATGGGAAACAGAGGTTTGGATGCAATTAGCTTCTGGTACAAAGAAATTGCCACCACAGCAAAAATAGCAAATTAGTTGAAAAACAGACTGGATTTTTCAATTAAGGAACAGTGCCAAGCATTCTGGCCACAGCTGACCAGAAAGGGCTGCTTTTCAATGAACACACATGTTTTCCCCCTCCGAGTGAACAAGAAGCCATCTTACAGAGGTTTTGTGTTGGGTGAGAAAACCTAGTACGTAATTTTTTTTTTATTATTTGCATTACTCCGGTATCTAGGAGACCTAATTAAAGACCAGGAGCCTGCAGTGCAAGGAGCTGTACAAATACAGATCAAAAGGCCACTCTGACCTCCAGTAGTAATGTCATTCCTGAATAGCTTGGACAGTCAGCAGAGACCAATCTTAAATTGCTGCCTGGCACTAGACAGAAAAGCATGCCAACAGCGAGGGCAGACCTGACACTGGAGAACAGGATGCCAGGGCAGAGCATGGAGACAGGCACGTACAGACATGGCACCGGTGCTGACACCTCGTGTTACAATGTGGAATAGCAGAGAGAGGGAAAATGGCACCGTGATGTTGCATCCATCCCATCACGGATGAAAGTCACCAGAAAAACAAATTATTTACCTGGACTCTGTATATTAAAACAGCTACTCTGAACAGCTACTACTACTTTCAACTGAAAAATCTTCCTCTGGAGTGACAGAGCTCTCACATACAAACAACATAACCCCTGCTCAATGTTTTAAACAATTACCAAGAAAAAGCAGCCAGAAATAAACCCCTGAAACACTACCATTTGTTTTCACCACACTGATGACTCTGCTGTATTTTCACATTGGCTCTCTCACTCTGCTTGGAGTGGTTTCGGCTATTTGGGCTATACCCTGTTTAGTGCCAGGACTCTTCCTTGCTCTGTGCTTGTGTTTTGTGCCACACAGTGTGTGATCTCATTTGGCCACCTTTAATCCCCATGCCTTCCTATATTTGTTATGTACGTAATTAACAGGACATTCCACCTGTAAATGGAGCAGTCTGGCTCCTTGTAGAGTGCTTGGGAGAGACATCCTCCTTTGGTCCAAAGGGAGACGGTATGCTCTCTGCAGAAGGGGTATCTGCTGAGAAATTTTCAAAATCCTCCTCTTCTTCTGCTGGAGAGACAGGGTCAGGAGTATCCAACTTCTGCTCCTCCAAGCTTGCACTGTTTGGATCCAGTTCCTTAATAATTCTGTCATACTGTGCAATGAAATCCTCACCATCTGTGCTCAGCAGTTTTACACTTAAGTTACAATCTGCCTCCTGAGAAGAAATCTTCAACTCTAAGTCTGGCTGTGGATCAATCTCAGTCATTTTCTGGTTTATTTGTTCTCTCATTACACCTTTAGTTGAGCTTGAATTTCTCTTACTGTGCTCATCCAAGTCCATTTCCAGCTGGGTCTTTGCAAGAGACCCATTGACTATTGTCTGGCTTGGGACCTTGTGTTCTCTGGCTACATTTAAAGCTTTCTCCTTGGAGCCGTCATCATCTTGAGTATCCTTCTGGGCACATAACCTGTAAACCATAACATCATCCTGAAAGTCTGACTCCTCTATGTAAGAGCCTTTGATGAGCATAATGGCATTTTTTTTCATTTCTTGAATGTGTTTTGGTGGCTCTGCAGGTGGCTGCATTTCTGTGCTTCCCAGATCATCGTACGGTTGTGGTGAGCTCACATTAGAACCAGGAGAAATCCCTGTGTCATAGCTATCATCCCATTCTAGCTCCAGCTGCATCTTCTCACTGAATGGAGTTGCTTGAGCAGAGCTACATGTGCTAGGTGTCCTTTGCTGGAGCCGAAACATGGGGTGTTCCACATCTGTACTGTTCTCCTCCGCAAGCGTCTGGATAAAGGTGTCTGGGTCAGGATTTACTCCATCATACAAGGCAGACCAAACCTTACAATCTTTCAAGCACTGGACGATGGCTTCTTGAGCTTCCCCCAGGTACTGCAAGTAGCTGATGTCCACAGCCCTTCCATATTCCACAATGCAAGCAGATTCAGAAGAGCGCCTACCAGGATCTGCAAGTAAAGAAGATGACTTGTATCATGAGCAGTATATCAAATTTTCTCCAGCAAGGCATCCACTAAGACAGTGCAGGTAGACTCTTTAACCCTAAGCATCCAACAAGGCAGGAAGACAAAAGCATAACATCTGAGATTTGCTCGTAAACACACAATTTCTTCCTATTGCAAAGACGGAGCTGTAACTCAAGATTTCTGAGAGAGCAGCCTGCATTCAAACCTCAATGCAGCAAACACTCTGAAGCAGCCAGAGATGCTGCCATGTATCCGTACACTATTTTCATGAATGCATATTCAAGCTGGATAGCTGTTAAAATAAGGTTTCAATAGACCTGGACAAATAGAAGGAATTAAACAAACTTTCTAGTCCAGGTTTGCCCAGTTTACTGTTGCCCACAACGTTTCCTTCCCTTCCTATTCTTTCTCAGTTCCTCCCACAGGGGGCTACCAGATCAAACTCAATTAATGATCTGGTCTTCCCATGAACACCAATTACCTTTAGTTTGTGCTGTTTTTGTCCAGAGAATATAATCTTTTCCTTGGCTTTCAAGTGTCAAAGTGATTCCAGTGGAGCAGCAGAGTGGCGTCAGGGCCAGCAGTTTTGCAGCAGACACAGAGTAACAGTCTCTCTCTTTCACAGCCCGTCTCTGGCTCAGCATCATGTGGTTGCACGGGATCAGATACCTGAAACAGCAGCGCCCAGCATTACTGATCATCCTTTCACGTCAGAGAAAGCAACATCCAAAATTCCCTTCCCACCTTCCTGCCTTCTCAAATGAAAAGAAACAGCAATAATAATATTTACAGTGATCCATTTTCTAAACCTCTCAAGAGCATGAAACCATGCCTCTTTGTATTGGGATGCTTGGTTTGATGAGGAGCTGTCAAGAAGAGTAGAGATAGGAGACCATTTGCATCAGAACAGGGAATCCTTTGCAGGTCAGAGCAGACCTGCTGTAAGAAAGTAGGGAGGGAGTGTGGGATGGGCAGATGTCAAAGGCCAGCAGAACAGTTTGGTCTGGCTATGAATGCATTCTGTCTCAGAATCCTCAATTTATTTGTTTTCCTGGGAAATGCCGAGAGAGGCAGTTTGTCAGGCAAGCAGCCAGAAAAAAAAGGAGGGAAGGGTCATCCAAGTGTTTTACTGCAGCAGATCAAGACTGAGCTCTTAGGCAGAGGAGGGAAGAAGCTAGAGGAAGCCAAGGAACAGAGGAAGCAGTCTCGTGTTGAACTTCTTTAGAGCACTTTTGTTTTACTTTTTAAAAGCACTTTTGTAAGAGCCTCAGTGTTAACTGGACCAATGATTTGCCATTTAAAATGCAAATAAATTCTAAAGGATTCCCTAAATAAACAAAAAGATCATCCATAGCACTCTAATGCTGGAGTGGTGATGTACTTGTGTTCACAGAGGTCCTAGCAGTATTTCCAGGCACAACTGCCAGATCTATAGGGAATTTCACCTTAATGCCTATGTGTGGAGGGACAGACAGTATCTGGAGCATTCAGGTGATCTTCAATGCTAAAAGCCCAAGTCAGTTACACCAATATTTCCAAATAAATAACCAGTTCTCATCTAATAAACACACCCAAATTATGAGTATTTTGAAGCAATGTATCACAAGTTAAAAACAAAAATAATCACTGCATTTAGTACATCACTTAACAATCTACCTACAGTAGTTCAGGAACCTGAAGTATTCTCTTCGAGAGAGGAATCAAAGAGGTGGAAAACAACAAGAAGGGTGGAAGCTGCAAACAGTATGTAGGTCTGTATCACAGTGCATAATACACTAGAGAAAACACGCAGGAGAGAAGAATTATGCATTTAGAAGCAGGGAATAAGGAGTTTGGAGGTGATAAATATATTCTTAGCTTCTCTCACTTTTATAGAAATAAATCACAAGAAAAATCTCTTGCTCTAGAGATCTCAGGATGTAAATCAAACTTTGTCAGGTCTGGTAGACTTTTGTCAGGACCATAAATATTCTTATCTCTGTAGTTACATGGATTTCTGCTCTCTCGGAGAACTCCCACCCAGCTCTGCATCCACAGACAGAGATCATATGACCCAGAGTTAGGATGAAGAATGGGAAAAGGAGTTTGGGCTTTACCTTAAAACTAGCTGTAACATCACATCTTCACAATGCAAGCCAATGAGCGTTCTGAACAACGCCAAGGAGACCACACAGAGCTGGAAAATGATAAACACTGTCAGCTTCTGATCTGGAAATTGTATCTTTCCAATCTTCCCTGCATACTACATTACCAAATGGCTCTGCCAGAACATTATGATTTATAAGACACTCTTAGAATGATTTTTCATTTTTTCAGCACTCCATGAGATCTTTTTTTCAAGTTGTCTAGAGCTATACATGTAGTATGTTATATTTTAACAAAATACAACCCAGAATTTTCCTTCAAATAAGCCACTAAAAAAAAAAAAGTCTTAAATGTTATTCAAATTTATTAATTTAAGTTGACTTAGCATGAACTGAACCTTGTAACTTCCAATACAGTGTTTTAGTTTTTACCTCTGACACAGAATTTGAACCAACTAAAGGTCTTTTCTGAAAGTTATAAATCACCTCAGGTTTCTGTTGCTTTAGGGATAAGGAATGATTAGTGTTCTGCACTTTAAGAAGCTGAATGGTTGAAGAGCTTCACAACAAGCCTTTGGAAGAAGTCAGATTCTCACAATGAAAGGTGTGTTTCAGCTGGGGGAGGGACACAGGAGAAAAACAGGAAATCTCCTTTCTTCTGTGAAATTTACAGGGAGTCAAGTATAACTTCATGCCATGAAACTTCAAAAACACCTACTGCTGCCTCAAATTATCCTGCATTTAAGAAATTTCAGTTCACAGGAAAACAGTAACCATTAGTCTTTGCAACCATTTGCAAATCTGCAATCTTCTGAACAAATAAATCTAAGTCTATTTTTGTATTCTGTAATAAGATAAGATTTAAAATGCGCTCGAGAAACAAAGAGGATAGTATTTCTACAAGTCCTTTCGGGCACCTGTCTGTAAACACGTTTAACTCTGTGAATTATTAATCAGTATTTTCATCAATAGTAATGTACACAGCTTTTGTGCTATGTTTGCACTTGGCTGAGCTATACTGCAGAGAACTCCTTCAGCATCACAGAACCATTTTGGCTGAGATCCTGAGTTGCTCAGGGCTGCAGAATTCTTTACAATTCCCATCTCGTTTGCCTATGGAACAGTAATTAATGATTAGCACAGACAACAGCATTTGCATTTTTGTTGACAGAACCGTTTCAGTTTTCAGAGTTAATCCATCTTAGAGATGCACTAACAGCAGCATATATTGATATTTGCATGCACTTACATTTCAAAACAATTTTCAGATGAAGCTACTGTCCCTAATACACAAATCTAATGCACATGCTGGTGTTCTGGCTTCTCTAAAACATCACTGCACATTCTAAGCATTCACTTGCACTAAAACAGTATTCTTAATTTCATCCATGAAGCTGTGCATCACCCAAGAGTCAGCCAAGGCTGCCAGTCAAGCAAGGCTCAGAAGGGGTAGTCCAGTGCAACAAGTAGTCATTTTCTCACCCAGAAGATCCAACTGTTGACAAAGGTAACTACTCTCTCTGGCAAGCAGCTCTCCAGCCACTGTGGTGGACTGTGCCTAAGCTGAGAAGGGGCTCAGCACAAATCTGAGATAAACTCTACTGCGCAAGGGAGTGAAGGCAAAGAGAAGAATGAGGCAGCAGCCCCATCATTTGAGCAAGAACGTGTGTTCTTTTAATCAAATAAAGCAGGCAACATCATAGTTAAGTAAGCCTGCTACAGTAATACAGACTATAGATTCCTGAGAAATACATCAGCGAGATCACAATTAACAACTGGGATCCATTTGGAGACATCCTTAGAGGGCTCCCATTGTTTTCCCAGACGGACTATTTGAAAATGCTTGTTGCTTGGCAAAACTCCAAAGATCAAAAATGCTCCTCACCACAAGTATATTTATAAGTCCCAGGGAGAGTTATCTATGATAGCACTAATCCAGCACTGTTCAGAATAAAAGTGCTCCCAAATTCACCTGTTACCTTCTAACGAGATTCAGACTTCCAGAAGCTCTCGTTACCTCTATCCCATTTACTACATGTGTGAAACCACCTCACAGGTTTATCAGCTTTGTATAGTCATTGCCAAATGTCATAACACACACACAAAAAATTGTGAGGGTGGAGAAATCACACCATTGGGTGGAGGGGAGAAAATTCCTAGTTAAACAAGTACCCAACTGTAATATATGAAACCTCCCATTTAAATATTGAACCTACATCCATGCTGAGTACCTGAACTTCCTTTCTGCTTGTCTTACCCGGAATGGTGTGTTGATTCTGCTGGTAAGTGTATCCAGGATATGCACATTCTCGTGTCGATGCAGCAAAATAAAGCGGAGGAAAATCTTGAGGAGGGCGGGTTCCGAAACGCTGCGCAAGAAGAGATCCAGGTAGGCAGTAGTAGTCATCACTTCTTCCACAGTCACCTATAAGCAAAAGTAATGTAAATGCAAACATCGTGCACACACAAAATATCCATCCATCCATCCATCCATCCATCCATCCATCCTCTGTGACTGTATATCTGGCAAAGCTCTCCATCCATAACACTGCCACAAAAACACTGAGTCTTCACTGTTAAATTCGTCTCGCAAGCATTTTGAACCCATTTCTTACCTGTCTTGCAACACAAAAAAACATCCAGGAAAAAACATCCTCCCTCAAACTGACACCCCAGATCTCACACATGGTGAAAATCAAAGGACCAAATCATGCTAGAAGATCCCCACCACCTTTCTGCCCATGTCGCTTCCTTTGCATCACACTTTTGTTGTCCCTTAGAAGCATTTTCAGATGTTGTGAATACCTGCAACTACCACTTAATTAAAAATAAATGTCGGAACAGAATCAAAGCACAGTACAAAGTCATGGTCATGAAGCTTTAAAGAGAAAATTCCCATAGATGTCCAGAACTTTGTCATAATTTTCCTTCTTTTTAATTTGCCACAGCACAATTTCTCATTTTACTCAATTTTTAAAAGGCATATATATACAAATATATTCACACATAAAGCCCAACCCAAAATCTTCACTATCGACTATTAGTAGATCAAAATAGAATTCCTGATCCACGTGACATTTGCATACCATAACCCACGCTGCTCTGCTTATTGCAATCCCTTGGGGATTATCTATTCACAGAATACACTGGCAAAGCACAGAAAATTCCAAAGCCCACCTCTGCACCATGTACTGCTCTTGCAAAGTCAGCATTTTTTAAATAGTTACCCAGGAATCTAATAAGCTTAAGTGCACAAAGATAAACCCTTAAATACAAGAATCTGTCTATATGAAAGGAAGTATTAAACATCTTTTGTTTACCAAACTTAGCTGGATAAATGAAAAGACTGATTTTATTAAAAAGAAAAAAAAACCAAAGCTGTCACTTAAGACCTAAGAGGATTTAGAAAATACTCAGAAGGGCAACATTTACGTAACATGCTGTAAATATTAAAATCCCTGTTCCATTATGCTGCATGTTAGCCATGTACACAGCAATGTCATGATGCAAACATTCTCTTTAAAGCATTTAAGATCACAAGCTGCTTCTGGGTGGTTACACAGAACATAGGAATGGGGTATGCAGCCTGCAGACATTATGGAGAGAGAAGCTCTAAAGCTAAGGTCATTGAACCACTCTCAGTCTGAGGCTTTATTCTAATGCTCAGTTACACCATCATTAATACAGCGGGACACTAGCTCATTTTGGCATTAGAAACAAAGCACCAGCAAAGTAGCAACAGTCGAATTTTTCATCAGGAAATAGAAGCGGCCCAGCTCCAACCAGAAACTTTTTTTTTCTTGCAATAGGTTTGGGGACTCGTGGTGTAAAAAGGAATAGCTTTCTCATGAAAGTTAGTGTCTGTTGTCCTAAGAGCTGTCTTTTCTTGCCCTTTTTTTGCCTTTTTTTTTTTTTTTGCCTTTTTTTTTATAGCAGGGAGTGGTAAAAAACAAAGCCCAAGAAATCCATCATGTGACATCATTATGACACCATCCAGTTCATGGACAAGTTTAAACTCTCTGCCAAGGAAAGGCCAGACAGAAGTAATACATCGTTATGTCTCCACATAACTATCTTCATCCTTTATGGGGTAAAGGAAGCACATTCTTGGCTGCAAGTTTCACCAATGTTTGCTGACAGAATGTACTTGTATCAAATACTGCAGCTGTACATGAAAGCAAGAAAAGCCAGCAGATTCACAAGGGCAGTGACCTTTTTCTAAAACCCACACTCTTTGGACAACTCATCCTACATTTCTATCAGTGAGAGAAACCCTCATGCTTTTCAAAGTGCATATCATGAATGAAACAAAGAGCAGCAGCAGAAGAAAGCCAGCTGGAGAGCAGTTTAGAAAAGAAATGTTACATTCTGAGAGTATGTTCAGTGCTCCTAACAGCTTGGGCACTAGACAAAAAACGAAATCATGTTTAATAGCCAACACTTCACTGATACCACTAAGCAGAGCTAGAAGAACCGACCAATGATTAATGAAGCCCTACCAGTTCACAAAGGAGTCACTTGTAACCTTGTTAAATCTTAATTTTTTGAAATGAGGGGGTTTTGTGAAGGGTATCATATTACACTTAATTTTTATTTCTTCTTGGGAAAAACGTTGGTGAATCTGAATTAACCATTTTCCAGGAAAGAGACAAGATGACTAACTTCTGTCAAGATTTAAACGGATTTGTCAGAATCTTTTTCAATTTTCAGTGAAAACACACTGCCTTATCCACAACACTCCTTCAAATTTCCTCAGTAAATGAAGCTAGGATCTGTTTTGCAGGGTCACTGTGCAACACTCAAAGCAGGCAAGTTAAAGTTGCACAACTTTTAATGCTAGAGTGTTCTAGAAGTTCTAGTGTTCCCCCAGCGTGCCTTTGTGTGCAACTTGTTCCTGCAAACCAGCAAGGAGACCAACCTTCTGCTTCCTTGTCAGGGCAAATCAAACGAAAATATTGCTTTGGGGCACTTAAATGCCAGGTATGCCACTTAGGAAAAAGATCGATTAACCTGGCAAGCAAATGTCTGTGCTTTTACAGTTATATCTTATTTTGCCACCTTGCATTCTGGGTTTGCTTCTCCCTTTCCGCTTATCTGACAGTGAGTGTAACTTCTGAAGATTCAAGGCACCCAGAGAAGTATTCGAGGAAGCCAATTTTAACTCCACGAGGCTAATTTTCCTTTTACTCTATGGGATACATTAGTCTGCTCTGATTGAGCCTCTGGAGAACCGACTCTTTTTGCAATTCACTAGAGAAGGACGCTGGAGACATCAGTTAGACGAGGCTAAACCCAGCCCTGGCAAAAATCCTTTTAACTTTGCACACCTTCTCGACAGACTGCATCATACATAAAACATGGCGCGTTGAAAGCGAGACTGGTTCAATTTGTGCAGTTATTATTGAAGATCTCTGTTTTCTACGCTACCAAAGCCATGCTATTAAGCTTCATTCACACTACCTGCTGGCTGTCTCTTCTTCAACAAATGTCTCGCGAGACAGATTTGGGGGAAGAGGGAAATCATTTCTAATAAATTCAAATCAGTACTCAGATAAACAACGAAAGAACAAACGTTCCCAGAGAACCAAACAGGTACTACCCATATCAAGTATGTCCACTACAGTCAAATCCTGAGGCAGTTCTACAAAAACTGTTATTGTAAACATTGATTACAGTATCATTTGCCCAAGTAAGCTTTTAGCTGCTAGCCCTCAAATTGAACATCTTTGAAAAGATGATAAATAGCAAGCCAAAACTTACACATATCTGATCATTAATTTGAAAATTCTTTACCTTTGATAATTCAAAGGTCAGGAAAAATACTGTAACAAACAGAGACTAATAAAATCAAGACACGGTAGTTTTCTAGAAAAGCCCTTTTTAACTCATTAAATTTCAAGCTATGTTTTTGATAAAGGTAATTCAACAATACTAAAATCCACCACTTCCCCAACAGCAAAAATAGAAACCCACCAGTCACATCCCTTGCATTAGAACCTTTCTGCTAATGGCACAGACCAGGGTTATCTCTGCTTTTAAAATAAAATTATAGGATTAAAAATATTAAAAAAACAGTAACAAAAAATTCATGTCTGTTGCATTAATCAGACCACTACTCTACAATTTTTGACTATCCACAAACGTAACAATTAAAAATTGCTGGATTTTTTTTCAATATGCATATGAAGTGCCTATCTAAAAATACCATTAAAAAAGCCTCATCCACATGTTTTTCTATACAAAATCAGCGGTTACAGATCTCTTTTGAGACATAAACTGCAACAAAAAGGACTAGCTGAGAGTCTTCATAGCCAGACAGATACTTGACTGGAGATTATTGAAAAGAGAAAGCCACTTTTAGCCATGTAATACCCTTCTATAATTATGTAATAATTTTTAGCAAATCTTTTCTCGCCTCCTCTGATGACTGATTAGATGGTGAGGCAGAACACTGCAAAGAGATCCAGCTTTTACAAGTTACTCTGCCAAGTAATAGCAAAGAGCTAGAAATTACTGTCATTGCGAGTTCAGTTTAATGTATTACACTCACTGTGTTAGACCAATTGCATGGATTCTTTACTACTGACCATTTTCCCTCGGGAATCACACAATACATTTTCTAATTTACAGCTTCATGCCCACTTACAGGAATATGCCTACA
>VZTA01010609.1:6040-25092 GCA_013398855.1 Mohoua ochrocephala | reverse complement strand
GAGCTCGGTGGGAGCCCCGCCCGCTGCCGGCAGCACGGTCCCGGTCCTGTGCGAGCCCTTCCCTGTTCCCTTCGCAGCGGGAATCCCCCCCATCCCCTCTCCTCCCCTTTACTTGGACAGCTTCAGAAAACCTGCTATGAAGAACCTTTATGGAACAGAAGTACCTACTGTCAATCTAATCACACTGATCACAACAAATCACCATTTTCCCCCACAGTTTCACATAACTCAGAACTGGGATGCAGTCCATGATTTCTGTGCTTGTAAAACAGAAGTATCTAATTAAAAACCAATAGAAGGTAGCTTTCGGTTAAACATAATTAGCCTTGCTAGTGCATTTCAGTATTTTCAGAAAATTAAGTAATATTTTCAAAGATGTTTGATTAACCCCTAAGTTGTTGGGGGGAAAATGCAGGTTTATATGATTACTGGTTTTAAAGTGAATTTTTTCTTACTATTTTCTTTGAAAATACTCATATTGAATTGGTAAATCCTTGGGGAGAATTGACAAATACTGCAGATAAATACTGTGATGTGCTTAAGTAATACTGAAAGCTCTACAAGGTATTAAAAGCACTAAAATATGAAAAGTTGTTAAATGTCTGAATGGGGAGGGATAAAGGAGGTATGAAACATAAATTCAGCTGTTTAAATTTCATTGCTACTTGGAATAAAAGTAATGACATTCAGAAAAATTACATTTCTTATAAAAACACAGCAATGCTTCTCAAACACTGATCAACATAAGTAGAATTTGTAACACCTGACTATATGCCGCACAAATATGAAAAAAAATCCAAATAAATGAAAAGATTCTCAACTGCCTATTTGAAATTGAGACATATGACTCTTTCCAAGAGTCGTCCTAGGAAAAATGATAAAAATTAAGATCAAGTTTTAAATTGATCTCTCTCTCTTTGGATTTTTTGAGAACATATCTTCAAAAAGTTATAGCCTAGAAATATCAGATTTTTTTACCTTTAGAGAAGAATCACATTTCAAATATTGTGTTTTGTGTGAGAGAGGGACAGTGTGAAATAGTAGATCTGTAGATAAGACATCAATAGAAGAATTAAAATTACGTAAGTGTCGCTTTAAGTAGTAAAGCAAAAGTGGTAATACGTGACTTGAAAAATACCACAGGAATCGTTTTCTGTGGCTTTTTTTGCTGTTCTGGTTTTTGATTTCTTTGTTTCTTTCTTTCACCCAAATTTTAGTGTCAACTGCAAATAGTATAAAAAGGACTGTGCAACATCAGAAAAATGTAATGTTGAGAAGATTTATGTACGATAAAACTGCATCGTAGTACATTTAAAAAAAATTGAAAATTGTCGTTAGGAAGTGGTTCTTGTGTAAACTCTGTATGTAGTATTTGCCTGTAGAAAATCCAATGGTTTTACTTCACAGTTTATTAAGGGCATTATTCTTTTATAGCCTCCACCCAGGCATGAAATAAGGTAAAAAAAAAGGATCTCAGTATGTGCAATTATGGTTTAAACAAAATGATGCTGGAAGCAGTGTGATTATTTCTACCAATTTCAATAGTCTTAGAATCAGACCTTACCCAATACCTCTGCTTAAATGTAATTACTTGTCCTGATTTTCTTCTCCCGAAAGTGTGAAGATACTATTAAAATAATTATAGTCCAAAATACATAATAATCCTTCCATTTGAATTAATTTAATTTAATTTAATAATTTTTACCTGAGTTAGGGCTACCAAGTCTATTGTTGCAATATTTATTGCAGGGAAAGGCATCTCAAGTCACCTGTTTTAACTCGAATTAGGACAGATGAATCTTATTAATCTCTCCATCATAACATAAAATTAGCTGGCATCAATGAACCATACACCAGGATTACTATCAGCAATCCAATAAATAAAACACAGCCCTAGACACTTAAAAATTGTTAATAAACACCTACGCTTTTCTGAACTCCCTTCAATACTGAACACCTTTTAGCAATTAATCTCTAAATATTCTACTCTTCCCTTGTCTTCTTCCTGTCCCTCTGTATTTAGTGACATCATATGACCCAGAAGTGAAGACACTACTGAAAACAGGGGTTCTGCTCATGCCTCCCACATCTGTGAAGACTGGTCACAGCTACTATTTTAATAGTTCAGGGGTATGGAGAGCTTTGATTTAGGCTCATTCTACAATAGGTTTGAACAAAATGACACATTTTCTACAAAATGCAGAACATTTTCCCACAAGCAGTAGTATTTAGCAAGCACATCTTGTGTCCTGAACATGCACTTATTGAGTGAACATGCCCGGTTCAGTTATTTATGCATTGATAGGTCAGTTATTTGTACATTGGTGTCTTGTGCCGTTTGTAATGTCCTGGGATATTTTGCTCAACTTCCAGGTGCTGCTCCTAACTAAATATATTAAGGTCTCTCAGGTCCTGTGCCATATCTACCAATGTCACTCAGATATCCTTTGATTGTGACGGCACTAGATGTGTATGTGTGTGTCACTAGACACCCAAAATCATTTATTTAACATTAGCACTTGATTATTTAGCACATATCTGTTCTTCCACCTGCTTTCAGTCACTCTGCTATTTTTCTTATCATATCATCTACAAGCATCTTGTGCTTGCTATTTACAACAAATACTTGCTCTTTCTGCTGCTTTCCTATATGAGTGCCTTTTGGATAGTATTTTGATTAGCCTCTATCACAGAGGATATGAGAATAAGGTACCACTTAGAGAAATGAGTAACTTCAAAAAGTCATCATCCACTTTATACCATTTCTAAAGAAGAAAAAGGATTTCCATTGTGCAAAGGAAATTACTTGAAAGCGGTTTTCACTATATCAAGGTGAGATTTTTTTCATTTTGAACCTTATCCTCCTTTGTTTCTGTCACTTCTATTAAATGGATTGAAAAGAGTAGGAAAATACTGATTGAAAACTCCATTCTGTCCTTTATCACAAATCACAATCTCTCACATCTGTAAGCCTTCAAATATTGTTGGCTGTGGTGTTATTTACTCTACATATTGTGAATTACCTCTGCCTGGGAAAATAACTTCTCTGGTCAGAATGGCCAACTTACAGTGAACATTTGCTCTTGCTCTCAGAAATGATGTAATTATTTAAGTGGACTCATATACAGTTGAATTGGGTGTAGGGGGCAAGGTTTTGGTATCAAGGGTGGGCTCTGTGAGAAGAGGCTGAGGCTGACCTGTGCTGGACATAGACAGTTCCAGCTGGTTCCAGCAGACTGACCACAGCGAATGATTGAGTCCTGCAGTCATGAGTCTGGGTGGGAAGACTAATTTAGGAAATGGGCAAAATAAGTATAAGTATAAAATCACTGCAAAAGCAATGACAGATGAAGAAAAAAAAATAGAAGCAACCATGTGAACACCAAGGTCAGAGAAGAAGGAGGAGGAGGAGGTGCTCTAGGTTCTGGATCAAAGGTTCCCCTAGAGCTCATAGAGAGGGCCATGGTGGATCACGCAGATATTTCTTGAAGTAAGCTGCAGCCCATGGAAAGCCATGAAGGAGTGAGTTCTGGCAGGAACTACAGCAAATGGAGACTTATTCTTCCGATTTATTCTGCAGAACTGCTGCTTATGGAAAGGACCCTTCACTGAAGAAGGGGAAAGTTGAGAGAAGGAAAGAGTGGCAAAGGGCAAGAGTTATGAACTGACAACAACCATCCCTTCCTGTCTCCTCTGTGCCTCTTGAAACAGGGGAGGTGGAGGTAAATGAGTAAAGTTGAGGGAAATCTGTTGTAGTTTCTTTGTCTCTCACCATCCAAGTCTAATTTAATTGGCATTAAATTCTAATTTTTTTTCCAAAGCAAGTCTGTATTACCCCAGAGTGTTCTTGGCAAGGGGTCTTACTTTCTCTTTACAAACAAGTTTTTCATCTTATTTTTTCCTCGTCTTGTTGAGTGAGAGAGCAGCTGGGTGGGGATCTGGCAGCCAGACAAGGTCAACCCAAGAGAAACAATAACACAAAATGGTCAGAAATGGCATAAGAACTTAGTATTTTTAAACAGTTATAATCTTGAAAAACTTGAAGTCTATGGATGAGAACCCAGAGCTTCTTTTCTTTTTTTCTTTTTGGTGATTTATGACATTTATCTTCACAAGTAACTGTTATGTGTGATGGAGATAGTGGCTTTCCTGGAGATGGCCAAACACCTGCCCCCCCACGGAAGTGGTGAATGAATTCCTAGTTTTGTTTGCTTGAGCATACAGATTTTCTCTTTCTTACCTTCCACAAGTTTTCTCATTTTTACCTTTCTGATTCTCTTCCTCACCCAACTGTGGGGAGAGTGAGCAAGTGGCTGTGTGAGGCTTATTCCTTGCCAGGGTAAACCCAAAATTTCATGTATCAATTAATGATAAATTTTCACAATACATATCACCAGTATATTTTTATTTTTGAACAAATAGGTAGGATTCATGTTGCTAGGTTAAAAGTCTAATATTTTGCTGTCTTAAGAGTTATCTAGTTTCATCTCGTAATTTATAGAAGGAAGTGTGATCACCATGCGGCAATTCGTCCTTCCTGAATCATTAGATAATTTACATTCCTCATGTACCTCTTCACTTCCTTTTAGTGTAAGGGGAATTTAGATAATTATTTTAAATTTAACTGTTCAATGTGAAAAGCTATACAGAACCAAAAAATACAATATGCTATGCACATTTATTTTGGAAAAGGAAGGGAAAGAAAGTGAAGAGCCAGTACCAAAGACAGTGGGGTTGCAGCTGTAAACGGGGTATGCCTATTTTATGCAGTTATCCTAAAACTGAAAGATGAAATCATAGGCTGGGTTTCTAACTACCCATAGGATTCATGAAGAGAATTGAGCACTTTTGGTTGGGACTTCCACAGTGTACTGTACAAATGACAAATGGATCTAAAGAAATACAGGGACACAGTATTTCCCACTCAGTCAGAAGTAGGAATTGAACCTCTATCTACTTTCAGATGAGTAATTTGACTCCTCAATAAGAAAAGAAAGTTAAATTACATTTAAACACTGCAGTATTTTGTCTAAAGCTCTGTTTTGTTAAGCGTATTCTAAGAATGATTAAGTGTGTGATGTGCCTAAGGCAAAGTCTTATTTCTGAATACATTTGAGGCTTGAGTCTTCTTCCAGAATCTTTTGCTGTTTGGTATGTGAAGTAAAAGAACATTTAGATCCCTGAGAAAAATATCAATCAAAATCATAGATGTTTTCAGAATACTAGGATTTTGAGGCAAGGTAATGACTGCACATTCTAGTAGTTGTTTTCAGGATAGTCTCTTAGGTGTGGATACCTGCAATTCCATTTTAATGTCTCCTAGTAAGGCACAAAAATTTTCCAATGAGATATACAGGAAGGAGTTCCATAGTCAATTTAGAGAATATGAAATGCAAAACAATTTCCCTGGAATTTTGCACTTCTTTTATATGATTTCCCCTTTCATGTGGTTTTGTGATTTTTTTCTTGCAGCTCAATATTGTACAATAACTACTGAATGCCTAGGCAAGCAGGTGTGCTGCCTCGTGTTCATGAAATACTCTTAGACGAAATTGTTTTCTAAATTTCCATACATTTGTATTTTTTATTTTATAAATTCATAAATGTAATAGTATATAATTAAACTTATTGATGTATAATATACATACTTAAATTAGCAATTATATTCACGAAGATAACAATCTGGCGCTATAATGTTCTCATGTATGGCTGAATTTGAGCTTAATGAGAAAGTAATCCTTAACCAAATAGAAAAATATGAAAACTGGATGATTTGTTATAACTAGAGTGAAATTTGAAATAAAAGTCACTCTCAAGTAGAAACACAGTATAATTCAGAGGGACATTTTAAGATCATGTAAATTCTAAAGAACATAAGTATAATATGAAGATTCTCAGTACTGAATAGTCCTGCAGACAGAGATTGGTTGAAGAGGAAAATTAAGAAAAAAATCCAGAGTAGCATACAGAACAAATTTATTTTAAAATATGCTTTTTTATCTTTTGTTAATATTTATTTTGGATTAAAATGCATTTGTTTCATTGTTGCCAAATACATTCAGAAGCAGATTATCTATCACCTCCTTCAAAATCACTGACACTATAAAATATTTTAGTACTGATTTTGACTTTTGTCTGATAGTCTGAAGGGACTTAGTGAAGCCTAGCATGTAATCAGCTAAATTTGTGATAACATATCTATTAAAACTAATACATCTATAAATATTTTTAGATTCTGAATTGTGTGAAACCTCACAAAGAAAAAATTGGTGATTATCTAACTAAATATATATGAGGAGTTAACCATTATAATTTTTATGTAATAAAATATTTGAGATTAGTAGACTTTAATGAACAATTATAGTTCTGTAATTGTAGCCTCATGTCCTAATTTTTTTGTTCGGTTGGGGTTTTTTTTGTTTTGGGGGGGTTTGGGTTTTTTTTTTTTGTTGATGTTGTTCTTAATACATTATTTTAGCTCTTTATGGTATAGTGATCATTTTCCTCTCCTGGTTATTAGATCTGTAGTTCTGGTCAAAACGAAATACATTGAAAATTTGGTTACCTGAACTAAGAAAGAAGAAATCTAACTCTACAAAATAGGAGCACTGATATTAACAAATGTCCTCTCTTCTGCTGAGACTGCACGGAGTTTGAGGAACTGAAGCTGACACAAGAGTTTTTACCAATGAATTCTTGATAATGTTAAAAGTCTTAATCTTAGACTGCCGTTATTAGCTAGGATGCCAATGCAGGAAATAACTTGAACTTTAAAATTACTTTTCTGGAGAAGTACAGAAATACATTAAATGTTTTGTGTAGAAAGGAAAGCAATCATGTTTCTGGATGAATGGCATGAAGATTGTGTCTTCGGCAGAACAGATAATATTTGTCAATGAAACTCCTGTTGTGGGAATGTGATAGAGAGACTACAGTACATGTGTCTTTTCAAGATTAAATTGATGTAATCTGTTCTGTTATTTTGATTGGGAAAGTATTCAAAGGCATTTATTTTGACTTTCTTATCTTCTCACACAGAATTTGAAGACTTAATTATGTGAATGGATTTTTTTGAAGAAACAAATAATTTTTTTGATTTTGATTTTTTTGAAGAAACAAATAATAAAATTATAAAATAATTTTTTTTTTTAGTTGTTTTGTTAATTTATTCCTCCCCCCTCCTCTCTCCTCCCCGGTCCTGAAAAAAATTCAATCTAAATTCACTGAAGAAATTTTGTTTCCTTCCTCACCCCCACCTAGACGAGTGGGCTGTAAGCTGGAGTGCAGACAAGGGTGCGGAGCCTGATTCATTGTGGTTTAGGAAGAAAATACTAGAACTTCAGTAGTACATAATACATGCATAATTTATAAATAAATACACATGTTGAGGGCATACAAGCAGAAAGCTTTCACCGACAAGGCTGGATGATCAAACGGTTTGGGAGACCACTGATTTAGACTATTATTTGTGTTGTGATCAAGTTTATATTTCCTACCCTTAAAAATGAGGGGGAAAAAAGAAGGTCAAACAATAATTAGTCCAGTTTCAGTCTTGTAGAAACAGAAACAGAAAAGACAAGCACCCACCCTTTTCCTGAGAAGATCTTCTTCCTAATGTCCAGCCTAAACTTACCCTGGTGCAGCTTAAGGCTATGTCCTCTTGTCCTGTGGCTGGTTCCCTGGGAGCAGAGCTTGACCCTCACCTGGCTACACCCTCCTTTCAAGGACTTGCAGAGAGTGACAAGGTTGTCCCCTGAGCCTCCTCTTCTCCAGGCTAAACAACTCCAACTCCCTCAGCTGCTTCTTTTAGGACTTGTGTTCCAGACACTTCACCAGCCTTGTTGCCCTGAACCATCTGAGAAAAAAAAAGGTTTTCTTGAAAATCTGTCTGAGGAAAAAAGTCAGTTTATTTCATAGAGGTTTAGAAAATATTATTTTTCCTGACAAGGATAATACAGTAAAACTGGACTTAGTTCATCCTTCATTCCTTCCTTAGGCATTGATTGATGTTCACATCTGCCAGCCTGTTTACAACAACGGTGTTTCTGAACCTCTACATCCTGTCTAGGCTAGAAATTCTTTGCACCATTCACTCTACCTGTAAATGGAGCAGTTTGATTTGGAAACTTTAACATAGCACTCTGACAGTTACATATGAAAACAAGTTATTTTTATATTCTGTTGATATTATTTTGCCGTATAGATTCATTAATGGATCATAATAATCTTGCAATTACAGGTCATTATATTGGCAGAGTGATCTGGTGCTCATCAGAAGAAGGTTTAGAGATACAGAAAATTAATCTAATTGAAATGCAAAGACTGGAAAATCCCTGCGAGGAATAACCCCCCACACCCCTTCTTTCAATATTGATTTTTTTGATTTCTATTATGAAAATTATATGTACATAGGCCACATACATTTTAACAAGGACAAAGAAAAGAAATATAGGCTCTTTACTGTTCAAAAATTAAATTCATGAGGTAAACATAGTTCTAAGGATTAAAAATATTGATTTTAAAAAGCAAATACAGTAAACAATTACCTGGGGTGATGAGAGGGCTAGGGCATTCCAGGCAGAAAATCCAGGGAATAGCAGTAGGGAAATTGACACTCTTTGAAGATATTAATCTTTCTGTATTGCTTATAGCTGCTTTCTATATTGCTTATATAAGTGTCTCAGATTACTTTTCTTATAGAATTATAGAAGGTTTTAGTTTATTGATTTATAGCCCACATTCATTTCTGTCTGGATTTTTCTCAATGGTTGCATTAATTTTCATAGCAGAAAGATAGAAGACCATACATAGGATTAGGTAAAGAAATGATAGTTACAGAAGAATTAAATTCAGTGATACACATTGAAGTAGGAGTCAAGAAAAAAAGTAGAGGATATTAGAGGAGTCTGATTCGCAGGCATTTCTTCAAAACTTTTAAATACTTTATGATAATTACAGTAATTTACAATGTACCATCAACCATAAGTTTAAGACCTTATCCCATCATCATAATAATAATAATGTAGGAGTTGATTAATACTAGAAGAACCTTCTGGTGAGAAGGTGAAAACAAGGTGTCAAAGGTGAAGTAGAATGTGAATTGAAAATCAAGTCAGTTTTATGGAGAAAATAAGACACTGAGAAGATGGAATGAGAGAAAACACAGATATGGAAAATAAGTGTGTAGAAAACACACAGATACAGGAGTGATGGTGAATGCTGAGTGGAGATTTCAGCAAAATGTAATCAGGATCATGGTTAAGAGGAGCCTGTTGAAAAGCTGTTGTTCTTTTGAACCTGAAAACCATCTTGAAAGGCTTGCTATTGAAGTCTAAGCCCAACGATTTGCATAATTAAATTAGCAATTTAGTGAATAGCCCACAATGAAGAGAAAAGAAGATTGAAGCACAGTGAGCATGCAGCTGTCATGACATTGAACATTTTATTCCATATATTAATCTTGATAGAAAATATTTCACCTTAACAGATCACATTATTTGCTGCAAAATAACACTGATTTGAAACATAAACTTTATTTGATGTTGTTTTTAAATTTTGTTTTATTTTCTGGTTTTTTTTGTTGTTTTTCTTTGTTTTGGTAAATTCGGTAAACGTTGATAAATTTCATAATCCCAAAAAATTAGAAATCTGAGCAGCAAGAATCTCTCCTAATAGACAAGAAAAATGCAGATATCTGCAGATGTTGAGCTAAGTGCAAGTCATCTTACATGCTCATTCATATATTAACTCCTTTAATCTACATTGAATAAATAAAGAACTCAGCTAAGTTTTAGAACAGGGTTTTAATGTTTTGTGTTATTACATTTAGGTATATAGATTTCACTATTGATATTTATCCATACATAGTAAATCCTTTTGGAAGAGGGTGAGTTATGTGCACTATGTAGTGTTATGAAAACAGTTTTGCTATTATTCCTCATTTTCATCAATGTTGTTACAGAATTCATTTTCCTAGGAAAATCCTCCTTTATTTCTTTAGAAATATTTTAAAATTTAATTGCAATCAGTGTGTCACGGTCTTAAGCGTTTGCAGCCACATGTCTCTGAAGGTTAGAACTTGGAAAAAAAATCACTTTTGTAATTGGTAGGTGAGAGAACTAAATGTTGCAGTTATGAATAAGACAGCTGAAGACAGATAACATTTCAAATAATACTTGCAGCAAATGCAAAGGTAGATACAAACCTTTCAAAGGATTATTCTTCTCCTTAAAAACATTTTTCCTGTACTGAAAAACTGTTTTCTACAATTCTGAATTTGGCACGTAGTTTCATAAATTTTATTTTAATCATGCTCATTATTCCTAAAACAGAAACCACTAAATTTTTTATATTTAAAAGTTAAGTATTATACTTTGAAATATTACTTTTTTATCTTGATTAATTTAATATTACTTAGAATACCTGAAATTGTCTTGGAATGATATGACATCCTTATAGGATATCTTCCATAGATCATCATAGCATGAATACAAAAACAAAAATAAATCTTGGACAGTGATACCACTGCAAATAACAATATAATGTCAGTATAGCAAGGAATACCCAAAAATACTTGGACGAAAAAGTAGTGTCTACTTGGATCAAAGCAAAAACCAAAATTTTCTGTTTGCAAAGGTGTGTGTGTTATAAATTCCTGGCTTTTTTTCTAACTGATTACCCATCTTAATATTACTTAATTTTATTTATACTTGAATGAATGCAGCAAAAGATGGCAAAGGACCCCACCTCAGGGTATAATCTCTTGAGGTGCAACTATTCTTGAAGTGAGATGGCTTCAGGATAAGTATTTATTTAATTAAGCAGAAAGGAAATTATTTCCAGGGAATGTACATCAAAAAAAGAAAATGCTAATAGTCCCCACAGGTAATGTGAATAACTCTGAAGAAAAATCAGACTAAATACTTTAAAAGATTCCATATTACAGCCAGATCTAGTAATGGCATGATTATTTTAAGGTCATTATTAATTAAAAACTAATTCATGGATGTAACAATTTCATCGTGGTCTTTATTTTATAATTTTTGTAGCACCAATTTTTTTCTACCAACAACTTACTCAGAATTAAAAGGTTTGTTGAGGCACTGACATGTTTTTGTCACTTAAATTGATGCTATTCAATCAATACAGTCTAGTAATATATCTAAATTTCATTCCACAAATTTTTGACATGGGGAAACTGAAAGTCAAATACAGAATTTATGATTCTCAAGAGAATTTTTAAACAATACTTAACCTATGAGTTTCTTATCTGTTTCAATCCTGATAGCACATCTGTCTGAAAAGATGTATGTCAAAAGGACAACTCAGTATCCAGTAGATCCTAGTGCAGATATACAGAATTGAATGAGGCACTGACCTCTCAAAGACAAATTCAATAATTTTCTGAGGCCAATGTTATTATTGCATAAATTTCTGGATGTTTAATTGTTAGAGATTAGCTTTCTTGTGTACTTGCTTTCTTAATATTTTGACTTATTTAATTTCTTATAAAATGTCAGGCTGTAATATTTTATTTATTATTAATTATTCATGGAAGTAGCTTATTTCTCACAAATGTTATATAAATTATAAATGTTCAAATAATAGAATTTTTACGTTTGCTTGCCAGTTGGTAAAGAAATACATTATTGCAGGTTACATGATAAAAAAAAATTAACCAATTCCTATATCTCATTTCACAAAAAAACCTATTTTTGGTGGTCATAACTGCTACTAAAAATAGCCTAGATTCCAAACAAAATGTCATTGGAGTCTAAGCATATTATTTTAAATAACTGAAAAAACAGAATTTTTCTATTAATTTAATTTGAGAAAAACTATTCAGCTAAGTCTATTGAAATGCAATTAATTTGCTCCCTCTTCATGAGATTTTTTTTAAATGAGAGAGAAGTGAGAGAGAAAGGTATTATTGTTTCTATGACAATGTTCATATATTGTCATATAATATTTCATGTTCTATTATATTCTAGGTTAGATTAAAAAACTATAACTGTCTCTTATGCTGGCTAATGGTATTCTATATGATTGTCCTAATTTTTCAAAACTGTTTAATTTCTGGTATGGCACTAGGAAAAAAAAAATAGCCCATGCTAAAACCTGTTTCTAAAAGAAAGAGCAATCAGGAATTGTCTGTGGAATTCAGTATAAAAATAGCATTAGGTATTTCCAATTTACAACAATTCTGAAATAAATTGCCTCAAATTCTTATGAATTATGTTCTAATACAATTTTTAAGAGTGTTAAAGGATGCCCACTTCAAGACAGCAAAGAAGTGGAGAATAAGATGTGCAAATCCTTTATTACTTTGTCATTATCAGTGTGTAGAGAGATGAAATTAACACCTTCCCCACAAGCCCTTTATCATTAAACAGTTACTTGAAATATATATTTTTTCTTTGACTTTTCACTGCTATTACGGAAGCAATGACTGTCTTCTTGGAACTTGCACTAATATACAGAAAACCTCTTTCTTTATTTAGAGGAGGAGCACTGTATGAATAATTTGGGGGGATGGCATCAAATAAAAGATCTACTGTATCTTCATGTAGTTCACAGAAAGAGTCAAAATCTATGTCAAAATCTACTGTCCTACACAGACATCCCATTAGGGGAGGATTCAGGTGCCTTGGTACTTTGCATCTCTTTTCCCAAAGTGTAGGGCTCACCAGGATATCATGCAATCCTGTATTTTTTGATCTAATGGCCACATGGAACCCTGCCAGTTGGTGTTGCTCCTCATCATCCTGAATTTGTGCAAGAAATTACTCTGTATCCATCCAAAAAGGCTACTTCTCTCCCCCACCCCTTGCCCATTTTAAGAAAGTGCTAGCCAAGCTATGCCATTAACTAACATTAATTAAAATTAACATTTTCAGCTGTGCCTAGTTATCTCCAGATTACTTTTGCCTCTCTATTGCAAGACATCAGTGCCTGACTGAATGATTTTTTTATGACTCCTGTTTTCTGAAGAATCAAATGACTTAACAGTGAAGTGAGTTTGGGTCCATAACCTTTTTTTCCCTGCTTTAAAATCCTTGTTTCCTTCTCTGTTCACCAGTCTCTTTTTTTCGTAAGCACCCAAAAGGGATTAACTTTTGTCATCTTTGTCTCTTGTATCTATTAACTTGGTCTAGTCAAATCCTCACCTGGGTACCAAACATGAACATTTTAATTGTGGTATACAAACATCAAAGCCCCTCAAACCCAGACAAATATAGCAACACACGCGCAAGTAATGACAGTATCTGAAACAAAGGAAAAGCTTTAAAAATATCAATGAAGACTGACAATGGCACAAGTTTTACTTTTCAGTAAATAAGTAAAGTGTCACCTGAGATTTAGAAGTATGACTTTTAGCATTGATCTGTATTTGTAGTCAAAATTACTTTTTATCAAATACATATTTACTGGGGCAGACGAGAGTGTCAAGCACAGCTGGTTACGACACCAGTCATATTTTCCCCTTTTGTTACAGTTAGTTATGGAAAGCGTGATTCCTTAACTAAATTTAATGCTGTGTGATGTCAAAGCCTGTCCACACATTCTTTTTTCCTTCTGAAATTAAACTGAAGAATAATGAAAGAAATTCTACTGATTTGTACTTAAATAGTGTAATTCCCTGGACTTAGCATGGTGTAACAGGCTGTTTGCAAAACCAAGTGGATAAAAGATGAATATGGCACAAAAATTATGGACAGAAATTAAGGGGAAAAAAGTCAAGTTGTAATTAAGCAAAGCAAAGCAAGCTTAAGTTGATTAGCTAGCTAAAACAGGGAAAAATTAATAGATGTTAAAGCAGAGTAAGAGCAAATTGCCATTGGACCAAGTTGTCAAGGGTGATGATTAGTTTTTCCACTACTGCACACTATGCATTGAGAACAAATGTTTGTTTGTTTTAAAAAATAAATTACACAAAGCATGGGACTTGAAGTGGAAATTAATTAACTTTATCTTATCATCTGTGTTCTACAGGGTATAATAGTAAATGATCATCACGAAGACTTGTATCGTCACAGTCTTTGGAACTGTACCACTATTTTCCCTTCTGGCAAGAGGGATTTGTTTGATAACAGGTTATAGGGCACACAAACAAGATTTTGCAAAACAGGTTATTAGCACTGTCAAGCAGATTAATATCTAGATGGGTTGAATTCATAAATACTAAAGTAAAGCGTGGCTAATAGGAATTGCTCAGGAGGAAGATAAATGTTTATAATAGAATTAAATTTCTTGCACCAACTTTTCCGTGGTTGTGGCTATCCTAAGGAATCAATGTTTAAAGAAATATTTTCCCCACAACAGATGTGAACAGACTTTTTTAAATGTTAAAAATACAGCAATACAGTATCCTCAGCAATCTTTCTTCCCTTATTTGTTTTCGTCTCATGTTTCCAGTCTTTCTCTTACCTTTATGACCAACACCAGTCTCAGAATTCCTAAAAAGATCCTTTCTTTGGTGGTGGAGGTTGGAAGTGAAAGCTTCATTTGTGAATTGTTTGACAAGACGTGTCACATGCTCAAGATATAATTCACAGCTAACTGAGAATAGGGTAACTACACTGAAAGCCATCAATGAGTGAGTGATATAGAAGGACTTATATAGTTCAGATTAGATGCCCATATTTCAGATGATAATCATGAAACAAAATGAATCTTCTCTAGGTGATGACTCACTACAGAAATACGATACTTGAAATGTATAGTATATAATTTCACTACTTGAAATGCTGAAACTCCTTAAGACTTTATATATAAGCCAATGAAATCTCTTCTGAAAACCACAACTCAGAAAGTAATCTCATATATCCTTTGGGAATTTATTTTTTGCTCTAGCCTAGTTGTTGGTTAGGGTTATTCAATACAATAGTAAATACAGGATTGTTGGTAATGAAAGTTATTAGAAAATAACTAGGGATTCACCGTGAAGCAACATTGTTTAAATTTCATTTTGAGATCAGTGCTATCGGGTGACCATATAATGTTTACAGCAAATGTAATAAGAGAAATGTTGACTTCTTGGCATTTTGAAGAAATGAATTCATAAAGGATAATTCAATCCTTCTTTTAATATTCCAGATATTCAAACATCACAAATAAAAAAAACCTCCAGGAGTGTCTGCATGAACTCAGAAATCCTTTCATCTATAACTAACTACTTAGGTAGTATCACCAAAAGTTTTGCATTGATCACACCATCTGTTCTGTTCCACTTTTCCTTTCTACCCTTTCTTTTACCTTTTATGTGCATATGCCTATCTGGAAGACAGGATAGAAATTGAGTGCTCTTCCAGTCATGGATGGTCTTTTCACAGATGGATGGACAGAATAAGCGACTGTCCATCCCATAGGATTCCACCTTACTTTTTCTACACCTTGCATATGCTACTGAGTAGAGCTGGTGCATTCATTTTTCAAAATTTTAAAGTGGGATGTTCTTACCAAACTGCAGCCAGTAAGCAGTTTATCCTTATTCTAGGTTCTCTCTCTCTAGTCAATGACTCTTCCGAAGCACCACTTGCTTTCTTTATTTTCAAGGAATTATCTAAGATGAACTTCATTACACCGTTTTTTTCATTACCAGTAGTCTTGGGAGTGGATACATCACCATATAGACGTGACTATCACAGTAGATTCATCATGAAGGAGATATAGCAGCTTGATCCGTTGCCTAAATTTTGGAAATTTGTCACCTGAGATTTGCTAGGATATTCTGACTGAGATCCAACTGCCACTGCAGAAGAATGTAACTTTTTAAAATTTTTTTATCTGCTGGTTCCCTCTGGGTATCTCAGCTACACTGCAGCCAATTGAATGATATTAAATATATATAAGTACATTATTAAATCCATAAATCACTCCAGTCGGTTAGATACCTAGCTGTAAGTTAGTTAAAATTAGGTGAAATTAATTGTCTTGATGTTCATAGTTGAGTTTCAGATTTTTAGCACATGTGTGCAGTCATCTTCAGGCAATCATCTACCTGAAGAGTAAGAATCCAGGATGCCACTGCAGTCAGTCAAAATGTAGTTAGTACAGAAATCTATGTCACCTGAAACAGACACATGGAGTCCATTGTATCAGCATGGCGTCCAAGGGTAACCAGAATGTCAGAGAAAAACTCCCACAGCCTGCAGCATCTCCTTCAAAAGGAGAAACTCAGAGTTTTCTATAGGTCCTTTGTCACCTTACAGAATCTCAAATTGCATTTTACGTCTCTGTGTAGACAGTTGAATAAATACTCTAGCAGCTGTTCAATTGTTAACAGGCAATTCCATGTATGTGTCTAATCTGGAGCTGAAGCGCCCATGTGGTTTTGGTAGTCTAAGCCTGCTATAAAAGCACTTATTTTTTGGCAGTGTAAATCAGATATAAATTCAGTAATTTATTTTCTGATTGTTTCTCTGGTCATTTTATAAGGTCAAAATCAATTTTTTTGTGGTGGTTTCACTGACACTGTAATTTCTGAAAGGTTATAAAGAAACTTCCAAATTAAGACTGTGAACACGCCTATCTCTGACCTTTGCCTTTCTAATTACTAGTTTTCTCTGTCTGATAAGGCTGAGAGTAGAACTGAGTTAGAATTAAGGATCATAGCTTGCAAAATACTGTAAAATATTGTAATAACATTTTTATCAGAATTGGAGAGCACTGTATTAAAGATAGTGTTCTTATCAGAAGTGAAACTTGCTAAACTGAGGAGCTGAAGGTTTTCAGACTATAAAATCAGGGTAAATTATTCCATTTATCAACAAGCTAGAGACAATCATTTCATGCTTTATAAAAATTATTCTACTAAGAACAATAGATAGCTTTTTAAGGAGAAAAATCAGCTAATGAAATTGTTTTCCATGCTCTCCATTTTTTTGTCTTCTATGAAATGTATACTCCACACAGAATATGTAAAAGGAGGTTTTATAAGTAATATAAATTCTGAAAATGAAGAAATAGGCATAATACCTTCTCTTCTCTTCTCTTCTCTTCTCTTCTCTTCTCTTCTCTTCTCTTCTCTTCTCTTCTCTTCTCTTCTCTTCTTTTTCTGCCTTTTTGAAGTTTTAAAAAATACTGGGGCAGGAGTGGCTGTTTGTGATGGTCAGTTTTGAGAATAAATTTTACTTAAAACCGTAACTTCAACTACAGCAATACAAGTACAAGGAGAAGATGAAAAAAAGTAGTCATACAGATAAGAGAAATGAGGATAGGGAAGCTTGTGAGAAGAAATGCTTGTGTCAAAAATGTTTAGATGCCAAACGATCAGCTGTATTTCAAAATATGTGGGAAAGAGAACTGGAAGGAATATTGTCTTTGGTAGGAGAAATACAGAATCTCTGAACAAAAGTTAACTAGAAAAACTGAAAAGAGAGGAAAGACATTGTGCAAGAGTGTCATAGGAATTATAGCCCAGATTCTACCTCTTACAGGCCTTAGGAATATAAAGGGGTTTTTTTTTGGCTAAGAGTCTAAAAGATAACCAAATTTCTGATTAATAATACAGAGATCAGGACTTGTTCCACTTCCTTTATCCCATCTTCTCCACTCCCTTGTCTTTTTATGCTTTTGCTCCTTCAGAAAATATTGTAGCAGTAAGAATCAAGATATATTCAAAATTCAAAATATCTGGACATTAGGATGTCAGAGAAAAAGCCTTCTGTCACTCACACCTTGGGCCTGTGAAGAGGTTGTCTTTAAGTACCAATTTCATTCAATAAAGAATCACAGAATCATAGAAAGGTCTGGATTGGAAGACACTTTAAAGATCGTCTAGTTCCAACTCCTCTGCCATGGGCAAGGATACCTTCCACTAGGTCATGTTGCTCTGTGTTCCTAAAGGATACCTATCCACTGTATCAGTATTTACTATGTATTCAAAAGTATGAGTCCTTAACAAGCTCATTCCATATTGGCTGTAGGTGAGCAGTACCATGGAATTCATGCCACGCAGTTAGCATTCATGACTACAGTTCCTGGTTACTCTTAGTCAATGAGGTGAGCATGACCAGGCTTGAGAGTTCCCCACAAAGCAAGTCAGAACAGAAGTAGACTTCTTTCCTCTCTGTATTTTCTCTTCTTTCTTGATATGGTTATCTTCTTTACCCACTCCCGAGAAAAAGGGGTTCTGGTCTGTCCCTAGTACTGTTAATATTTGTCTCAATTTTGGCAGTCATTTTGTGTATTTGGGATGGTCTCCTACTTGCTTGTAATTCCTTGGGATTATTAGTCCCTTCTTTTCCTGTAACTTGTGTGCTCCTGCATGTAACCTCATGTCTTTGTTTGCTCCTTTGGTAGTCCCACTGTTTATACTCTTCTGGAAAAGTCTTACATTGTATCTAACTATGTCATCACAATTTTATGAAATAGTTATATACTTGTTCATTTACTATTTTAGTAAACTTATATTTGACTTGAAGGAAAACCAAGAATAATTATATCATATATTTTTCACCTATAATTTAGACAACAGTGTGGCCAGAAATAGGTTCTAAGGCTAATATAGTAACCTGTGTATCTTAAATTTTCTTCTTCTTTTCCTTTCCTATATTTGGGTAATTAATTTACTGTGACATTCTTCAGCCAAACTAATATTCTGTTTGAAAGGGTAGAGGTTCTACTGAATTCCATTGAAACCTTTCCCTTTTATTTGTTTCTTGTCTTCTCTGATGCATTTTGCCTCCTACTCATTCATATACACTTGTATGATCTCATTCTTCACATTTATCTACTTTTTCTATGTATGATGCTTGAAACTGTATTTCCTAATTTTCTGTGATTTAGAAAGAAATCTATGTGAAAATGGAGTTGTTTACTAGAGAGGCAGTAACAGCTTTTGCGTTGTTTATATATGTCATAATACAATCAAGTAGAAAAACTATGAAATGTCAGTGAACAGTGAGACATGATCCAGAAACTGGTCTATGATCCTTTCTCTTTCTTCCTTTCTCTAAAATCCTATAATTCAGATCAATCAACTCCCCATTCAAACACTCAGTAAAGATATTATCTTAGAATAACATAACTTCTAAGATATTATCTTAGAA